>JAFMOC010000047.1:1677500-1782500 GCA_019802505.1 Corydoras sp. C115
CATCCAGGGGAGAACGTCTCGGGCGCTGGGCAGACACACCCAGGACAGGGTGCCAATCCATCGCTGGGTAATGTTTTAACTCACAAAGAAAAATCACGTCGTTCTCACACACACAGAACCTGCTTATGGTTTTACATTAAAATGTCCAAACCTTTTCCGTATTTCACTGCTGAGGGTCCTTTTTGTATTTGAACCATCTGGGTAGATGAGCTTGTCCAGGGAGACTGGAGCGTCCCGGATAGACCGACGCAGCACCAGAGAATCCTGGGTAATGGGTACATTGTCCTCATCTGCACCCTGCTGGCCCAGATGCTGCTTGGCGTAGTCGAACCCCTGAACAGGCTGCGAGGGTTAAACCGGATCATTACAAATGAGTGGAGATGCATGTTAATAAGATTTAGGATGAAAGGTGTAGCTGGAGTCGTAGCTGGTATGTGTGTGTGTGTGTGTGTGTGTGTGTGTGTGGGGGGGGGGGGGGTATCCAGTGTACAGTGGACTTTCCTTTAACGTCACATTAAATTAGATTCAAGTCTTGTCGTCCCGTCTTTGTTCTGAACCTGAGGATTTGCAGGTTCTTAATAACGGTAGTAGAACCAGCAGCTGCTCGTGTTTTAAACAAGGACACGACTTCCTGATCATTATTCCTCACCTGACGCCTGAACAATCTGTGGTCACGATTCAAAGCAAATTCAGCTGACTTTGTCAATGATGAGGGAACCTTTCTTCATCATTTCGCTGAAAAGTTTGTCTAGAACTGAAATAAAAGATCCGAAACGGGAAACTTAAGCTTATTAGGAAACATGATGCTGTGATCCTGCCCTTCTATTATATAATCTCAGGTAAGATTGAAATAAAGGGGAAGGCTGGTTCGATGGTTTGTGCTCCAGCTGCACCTGGGACAGGGTGTTGACTTTGATTTCTGATCAGATGGGCACCAGTATGTGTGTGTGAGTGCACAATTTTGTGTGTGTGGGGGGGGCATGTGTGAGTGCACAAGTGTGTGGGTGGGTGAGTGCACAAGTGGGTGGGGGTGAGTGCACAAGTGTGTGGGTGGGAGAGTGCACAAGTGTGTGGGTGGGTGGGTGTATGAGTGCAAAAGTGTGTGTGGGTGAGTGAGTGCATAAGTATGTGGGTGGGTGGGTGAGTGCAGAAGTGTGTGGGTGGGTGAGTGCACAAGTTTGTGGGTGAGTGGGTGAGTGCACAAGTGTGTGGGTCAGTGGGTGAGTGTGTAAGTGCACAAGTGTGTGGATGAGTGTGTGAGTGCACAAGTGTGTGTGAGTGGGTGAGTGCACAAGTGTGTGGGTGAGTGCACAAGTGTGTGGGTGAGTGCACAAGTGTGTGAGTGGTGGGTGAGTGCACAAGTGTGTGGGTGAGTGCACAAGTGTGTGAGTGGGTGTGTGAGTGCACAAGTGTGTGGGTGAGTGTGTGGGTGGGTGGGTGAGTGCACAAGTGTGTGGGTGGGTGGGTGTATGAGTGCAAAGTGTGTGTGGGTGGTGAGTGATAAGTGTTTGTGGGTGGGTGGGTGAGTGCAGAATGTGGGTGAGTGCACAAGTTTGTGTGTGGGTGAGTGCACAAGTGTGGGGTCAGTGGGTGAGTGTGTAGTGCACAAGTGTGGGTGGGTGTGAGTGCACAAGTGTGTGGGTGGGGTGTGCGCAAGTGTGTGGGTGAGTGCACAAGTGTGTGGGTGAGTGCACAAGTGTGTGAGTGGGTGTGTGAGTGCACAAGTGTGTGAGTGGGTGTGTGAGTGCACAAGTGTGTGGGTGAGTGTGTGGGTGGGTGGGTGAGTGCACAAGTGTGTGGGTGGGTGAGTGCATAAGTATGTGCATGGGAATGAACAAGTGTTTGTCTGTGGGGGGTGCATGTGTGAGTGCACAAGTGTGTGGGTGAGTGTACAAGTGTGTGGGTGGGTGTGTATGTATGTGGGTGGGTGTGAGTGCACAAGTGTGTGTGTGTGTGTGTGTGTGTGTGTGTGGGAGTGCACATGTATGTGTGTGTGTGGGGGGGGGTGCATGTGTGTGAGTGCACAAGTGTGAGTGTACAAGTGTGTGGGTGTGTGTGAGTGCACAAGTGTGTGGGTGGGTGTGTGAGTGCACAAGTGTGTGGGTGAGTGTACAAGTGTGTGGGTGGGTGTGTGAGTGCACAAGTGTGTGGGTGAGTGTACAAGTGTGTGGGTCAGTGGGTGAGTGTGTGAGTGCACATGTATGTGTGTGTGGGGGGGGGGGGGTGCATGTGTGAGTGCACAAGTGTGAGTGTACAAGTGTGTGGGTGGGTGTGTGAGTGCATAAGTGTGTGTGTGGGAATGCACCAGTGGGTGTGTGTGGGCGTGCACCAGTGTGTGTCTGTGAGTGCACAGATGTGTGTGTGTTGGCATACACCTCACTACACACACTCAACAGCAGCCACCACACCAATTGTGAAGATGGTCATGGCAACTGTGTGTAAATGTGGCACAAACTTATAGCGATGTGTAAAATGTCTAAAAATGTAAACTGTAAGCGTCCACTTAACTCCGCCCTGTAACGGTCCTCATATGTCCTCATATGTCCCCGGGGCCACATCGCTGTCCACCCCACCTTTCTATCTATAGACTGCTGTAAATACAGACTGAACTCTGTGTGGTTCAGAAGTTTGAATGCTCGCAGCCTAGTTTCACTAAAAATCCACAGAGAACATCTGACCTTGTTCCTGATACATACTGCACTCAGTCGACCCACATACTCACTGGCTTTCACATCCATCACCATACACTCTGTCCATTAACCTGAGCTAAAGAAGAAAGGATGTTACACGATGAGATCAAAGAAATAAAGGCAGCGGCGTTACCTGATGGAAGTAGCTGACGTCTCTCCGGTATGAGGACTGAGGAGAAGAAGGAGAGTCATTTATATTATACACACAAAAGGGAGACAGATACTACATCCACAAGACGGCGCTCTAAGGTGGATGAGTGTTTCCTTCTCTCTCCGTACCTTGACTCGGGGATTCAGGTTGCCAATGGCATCTGTTTTGAAGTCGCTTTTGTTTTTGTGACAAAGAACGGCAGTGATGATGATGATTATTACAGTCACAACGCAGATCGGAGCCAAAACGGCAGCAATGATCCAGAGGTTGTTGGACGGCCCCTTCATCACAGCTGCATAGGAACAGAGGCAAAGAGTTGGTGTTTTTTCTGTGATGTTTTACTTTTTTAGGAAATCGAGGTGTTTTCTGTACTGAAGTGTTTGTTATTGTCTAATTTAAACCTGGTTGGGCCTTAAAAACTCAAGAAAAATCACTGGGTATGTTATGATTCCTCAATCAAAAGAGTCTGAGCGTCATTAGTTTAGACACAAACCTTCAGCCTGAAGCTGGACGAAGAAGCCGAGGGTCAGAGCCATGGTCTGGGAGTCCAGGGTGTTTAGGATTTTGGCTGCCGTCGTTCCAGGGAGAGGCGTTCCATTCAACTGCACATAGTAGGTGAGTTCGGCTGGGTTTTTAGGTCCCGTCAGTCTTCTCATGCCAACCATCTAAGTCCATGAACGTACCACAGGGAATCGTATGGTAAAAGGAGGACACAAATGGCAGTATTTTAAGGTTTTATTTGGGTGGCAGATCATCAACAGCAGAGACCTTTAGTACAGTTAGCACGTTCGCCTCTCAGCACTAGGGATTCCCGGTTCAAATCCCAATCTGGGTGGAGTTTCCATGTTCTCCCAGTGTCTCCGTGGGTTTCCTCCGGGTTCTCCGGTTTCCTCCCACAGTCCAAAAATATGGATCAAGTCAACTGAGTTCTCCAAATTGCCCCATATAGAGTGGCGGATCATCTTTAGTACAGCAGAGACGGGTGTTGTAGTAATGGTGGTGCTGATGGTATGGGATCACACTCACACTTGGGATTACCTGCACAGTGTAGCTGCCCACTGTGGTGGCCCGTCTGAAGCGGGCACCATGCTGGTGTGCCACCTGCAAGAGCTCCGCCAGCCGTTGCTCCATCAGACTGGATGGGCATGGGAAACCCCCCCCATGACCCTAATATAGGATAAAGCGGAAGATAATGGATGGACGGGGGATGTGGGAGGCACGGTGGCTTAGTGGTTAGCACGTTCGCCTCTCAGCACTAGGGATTCCCGGTTCGAATCCCCATCTGGGTGAAGTTTCCATGTTCTCCCCATGTCTGCGTGGGTTTCCTCCGGGTTCTCCGGTTTCCTCCCACAGTCCAAGAATATGGATCAAGTCAATTGAGTTCTCCAAATTGCCCCATATAGGGTTATAGGGTGGCGGATCATCTTCAGTACAGCAGAGACGGGTGTTGTAGTAATGGTGGTGCTGATGGTATGGGATCACACTCACACTTGGGATTACCTGCACAGTGTAGCTGCCCACTGTGGTGGCCCGTCTGAAGCGGGCACCATGCTGGTGTGCCACCTGCAAGAGCTCCGCCAGCCGTTGCTCCATCAGACTGGCAAAGCTGTGGTACTGGCCCTCGAGGGATGAATTCTCCACATCCTGGATCACTGCGTTTAATAAGCATCAGGCATCAGAGTTAAATCCAAGTTCCTGGACCTTGGTAAACACAGACGCGCATGGCGACGCAGCTTACCTGTGATTACCCAGAAATCCTTGGTTGCTGCTGAGGTGTTGAGGTTATGATACTCCACAGCTGGAAAAATAGACAAAAGCAAAAGTAGAATGCAGCGTAAATAATCTGTCTTCAAAGCTTTGATCCGCAGCACCGTTACGTAAGGACCGAAGCCCTGCGGTGGGTTCCTAATAAGAGTTTGACTCAATTACACAGCGCAAGTCTGATTAAAAGCTTTGGCCGGCTGCATGCTCTCAGGGCATGTCGGAGCGCAGACTGTGAAATGGGAACCTGGTTCTTATATGTTGCTCCTGAGAGAGAAAAGTCCGACTTGACAGTTTTCCTTTTTCTGCATATTCTGTTCTACTGCAGAACAATGGGGTGCAGCACCAGAATAATAATTAAAGAATTAGGATGTGGGCTTAGTGGTGTGGTGGCTTAGTGGTTGGCACGTTCTCCTCTCAGCACTAGGGATTCCCGGTCCGAATCCCCATCTGGGTGGAGTCTCCCCTTTTCCGTCTGGGTTTCCTCCGGGTTCTCCGGTTTCCTCCCACAGTCCAAAAACTTGGATCAAGTCAATTGAGTTCTCCAAATTGCCCCATATAAAGAGAGTGTGTTTGTGTGAGTGAGTGTGTGCCCAGCGATAGATTGGCGCCCTGTCCTGGGTGTATCTGCCCAGCGCCCAAAACGTTCTCCCCTGGATGGGCATGGGGAACCCCATCGCGACCCTAATAGAGGAGAAAATGGAAGATAATGGATGGACAGGGGATGCTGGAGGCACGGTGGCTTAGTGGTTAGCATGTTCTCCTCTCAACACTACGGATTCCCGGTTCAAATCCCAATCTGGGTGGAGTTTCCATGTTCTCCCCGTGTTTCCTCCCACAGTCCAAAAACATGGGTCAAGTCAATTGAGTTCTTCAAATTGCCCCATGTAGAGTGTGTTTGTGTGCATGTCTGTGTGTGAGAGTGAGGGCCCAGCGATGGATTGGCGCCCTGTCATGGGTGTGTCTGCCCGGTGCCCGGTGCAGCCCCCCCCCCCCCCTGTGACCCTAATAGAGGATAAAGTGAAAAATGATGGATGGATGGGTTAATAGTGCATCAGGAAGACCTTCGCTTCTCAGCACTGAGGCTCCAGGTTCGAATCCCGATCTTGGTATAGTTTCCATGTTCTCCTCGTGTCCACGTGGGTTTCCTCCGTGTTCTCCGGTTCCCTCCCACAATTCAAAAACACAAATTCAAGGCTGCTCTAAATTACCCCTATAATGTGTCTGAGTGTGTAAGTGCCCAGCAATGGATTGTCACCCTGTCCTGGGTGTATCTGCCCAGTGCCTGGGACATTCTTTCCTGGATGGGCATGAGGAACCCCCTGTGATCCTAATAGAGGATTAAGTGCAAAATGATGGATGGATGGATGGATGGGTTAATAGGAAGGTTGCATCAGGAAGAGCAAACTGGGCAAAGTCGAATCTTGCATATTCTCCATGGTGGCGCCCTCTTATAGGAACATGCTGTAAAAAGACTTTATGGTAGATAAATGTTTAGAACCTGCTTTGTTTTCTCCTGAACGTCACTGACTCCCCTGGTTTACAAGCTGGTTTATGAGTTGTCCTGCCAACATCTCTACATATAAGCTGATGCTACTGTATCTGTAAGCCACACCGAAATAGGGCAGGGTTCCGGTGCTCGTATCACTCTATGGATTGTCTTCATTTTTAATGGACGGGTATTAAAAATGTAATACAAAATGTAAAATGTAATGTAACTACACAAAAACAAAGCATCTACGAAGCTTTATTAGTATTATGATCTCATGCAGCAGTTCCAGTGATGCACCAAAGAAAACAGTCGGTTCTGGACATATGTATTCACCACAGAATGTGATGTTGATTCGTTACATCTGTGCCGTATATGGGCATAACGAACAGGACGCCAGCCACAAAATGCCGACTTCGGTGGTCCGTGAATGATGAACGACATTGTGAACCGTAGGACGTGACTTACGCTCTGCGCTGATGAGAGGAGGATAGAAGAGGAAGTATCCTACGACTTCAGCAGTCAGGCGACTCAGCAGGTTACTGGCCATCATGCCATTAAGTGCCACTGTCTTATTGCGCACCACGTATACGAGAGACACGGCAGGAGAACCGGCTGACAGGTACACACTCAGGATCTGTGATGGAGAGATCGAGACCAGACTCAGTTAGACCCATTAGTGATGTTAGAACAACCCTGCAGCGCAAATTCAATGCCTTCTGACCTGCACAGTGAGTCTGCTGTAGGAGTTCAGCACTTGGAACTCAGCCTCAGCAAAGGCGTTCTCCAGTCTTTGCTCCATCAGCTGAGTGAAGCTGCAGGATCTCGGATCATCACCGGGGCCGACAAATCTCAGAACTGTACACAGTACAGAAAACTATACACTCACTCCATTATATGATGACAATCCCTCCAAGGTCTTTGACATTAATGACATTAATATATATATATATATATATATATATATATATATATATATATATAGGCGGCACAGTGGCTTAGTGGTTAGCACGTTCGCGTCTCAGCGCTAGGGATTCCCGGTTCGAATCCCCATCTGGGTGGAGTTTCCATGTTCTCCCCGTGTCTGCGTGTGTTTCCTCCGGGTTCTCAGGTTTCCTCCCACAGTCCAAAAATATGGATCAAGTCAGCTGAGTTCTCCAAATTGCCCCATATAGAGTGTGTCTGTGTGAGTGAGTGTGTGCCCAGCAATGGATTGGCGCCCTGTCCTGGGTCTATCTGCCCAGCGCCCGAAACGTTCTCCCCTGGAAGGGCATGGGGAACCCCACCGCGACCCTAGTAGAGGATAAAGCGGGAGATAATGGATGGATATACATATATATATATATATATATATGTGTGTGTGTGTGTGTGTGTGTGTGTGTGTGTGTGTACCGTATTTTCCGGACTATAAGGCGCACCTAAAAGCCTAAAATTTTCCCAGAAATCGGACGTGCGCCTTATAATCCGGTGCGCTTTATACGTGTACGGAGTTCCAAAATCTATAAAAGTATTGTTGTGCGACCGGGTGTTTTTTTTCCACACATCGCCGCCCTGCTGGTCTGTGACTCCATGCGCGCTCATCTCACAGAAAAGCCGAGCGAAGAAAATGAATTGGGAGCTCGCCGTCATTCCGGGAGGATTAAATAAAGAACTACGACCGCTGGACATTGGTGTAAACGGGGCGTTTAAAGTAAAGTCGTGGGCGGCGTGGGAGCGATGGATGATAGACGGTGAACACACGTTTACTAAAACTCGGGAGGCGGCGGCGGGGCGAGTTACGCCACTGTCTGTGAATGGGTTGTGGACGTCTGGGCTGAGGTTTCTGCCTTGACCGTCGTCCGAGCTTTCGCGAAAGCCGGCGTCGTCGCCGAACGGCCGCCCGGAGACGAGACGGACTCGGACATCGATGAGAGGGAACGCCGGAGTGCTCGATAGAGAACCAGCTTTTTAATTCAGACACAGAAGACGAGGACGCTGATGGATTTGTGGGAGAAGAGAGATTAAAATAATGTGTGTTTTATCAAGTAGTAGAATAAACTTCAATTATAAATCAGCGTTCTGCATCCTTTACTTTTCTTGTAGATCGTATGTTTTAGCGAGTGCCTTATAATACGCTGCCGTACAGAATAAGTACCGTACAGAAATAGAGTCCGAAATTCAGACTGCGCCTTATAGTACGGTGCGCCTTATACGTGGCTCAAATACAGAAATAGACCCCGTAATTCAGACTGCGCCTTATAATACGGTGCGCCTTATGGTCCGGAAAATACGGTATGTATGTATGTATGTATGTATGTATTTATGCATGTATATATACACTCATGTACACTCATATATATGAATCAGATTGACTCTGAGTGACTTTATCTCTGACCTGTCTTCAGCCTCAGTGAAATAGCAGGACTGGGGCTCCAGGGGGCTGCTGGGGTCGGTAAAGCCTGTACCATGGGCATAAACTGCCGGATGTCAGCCAGCAGTCGGTCCGAACCGTAGGTGCCGAGAGCGTCTATTACCACAGAAGGGTTGTAGACCACATCACCACGAGTCACATAATAACCCACCGTCACGTTAGGCACTGTGGACAGGCTTTCAATCTGCGGAGGCAAAGAAATACCAAAAATAAATGTGATTAAACAAGCCACCTGTGATCATGTGCAGTCGCAGGAGGACACAGCAGGTCACAAGCTTGTGTTTTATAATTCAGCAGTGTGTTAACAGCAGAGGGACCGACCTGTGCATAGATGTTGCTGACATTCAGAGCCTTTGTCAGAGCTGATATGAGGCCTTTTGGAAGATTTTGCTTCAGAATGTTGTCCAGACGGTTTCTCCGTGTGTGGACGAACACAACTGCACAAAAATGGGACAGGTTTCATCTTTAAAAGGCATAAACACAATTGGACAACTTTTAACATCCCAATAATTTAATTGGCTCATGATTTTTGTTCTAGTTCACACTGAAAGTGCTTGATGCGGTTGGGGGTCATAGCTTTGTCCCCATCTCGTACACAGGTACCCAACTGTGTTTTCATGGACCTTGTTATGTGCTATGTTAAAACAGTCATGCAAGAACCAAAAAAGAGCCTTCCCCAAAATGTTTCCACAATGTTGTAGATGCTGGACCTTACCCATTTTAACCCACATCCTCTCAGTGACGTTACAACTGAGTGAAGGGTTCTGACTGGTGGTGGTAAAGGGCGATGCGGTGGCTCTGGGTGAGTTGGTCCTGGAACGGGGCAGGGTAGTCGTCCGTGTTGGGGGCACAGAGGGTGCTGTGGTTCTCAGAGACTTGGCTGAAGTTGTACTTGCTGTAGAACTTGTAATAAGTGCAGTGCTGGTTAAGTAAACTGTGCTGGTCAGTTGTGGGACTGTGATCAGTGGAGGTGTAGAGTTTGTGGTGCTTAAAGCAGTTGTGGTGGTGATGGGGGTACTGGCTGTTGGCTCTTTGGTGGGTGGTGCAGAATAAATGGATGTGTTTACATTTCGAATTGGCAGTGTGGGAATTTTTATTTTGGAAGAGGTCGGATTAGACTGGTTTCCGGACGTGTGGAGCCTGTTTCCGCCGGCTGTGAGAGCAGGTGAGGCAAGCTCGGTGTCCAAGGTGGTTTTTGCTGTGAGGACAAAATCATGGTTAATCAGATTTGTAATCATGTTTATGTACTCAGTGTCAGTGATTGAAACAACCTCAGCATCAGTGTTGCAGAGGATGAGGGAAGGGGTGGTGGTGGTGATGATGATGATGCAGGTTATGGGGTTAAAGGTGGATTAAGGCTCAGTAATTAAAACATTGATGATGTCACAGGGGGCGGCACGGTGGCTTAGTGGTTAGCACGTTCGCCTCTCACGCTAGGGATTCCCGGTTCGAATCCCCATCTGGGTGGAGTTTCCATGTTCTCCCCGTGTCTGCGTGGGTTTTCTCCGGGTTCTCCGGTTTCCTCCCACAGTCCAAAAACATGGATCAAGTCAATTGAATTCTCCAAATTGCCCCATATAGAGTGTGTCAGTGTGAGTGATTGATTGGATGGATTGGCACCCTGTCCTGGGTCTATCTGCCCAGCGCCCGAGATGTTCTCCCCTGGATGGGCATGGGGAACCCCACCACGACCCTAATAGAGGATAAAGCGGGAGATAATGAATGAATGAATGATGTCACAGATGATGACAGTGCAGATTTTGATGGTAAAGCCAAAGTGATGAGGATGGCGATGATGGAAGATACTTTCATAGTGTTTGAAGGTAAATAAAGTTTGCTGTTGTAATAAGGAGGTGTCAACGATGATGATGTGAATGATGATAATGGGTTCTCATGGTAACCAATAAAGTTCCAAATAAGGGACCAGAAGCTTTCCTGCAAAATATTTGCATGCAGGCTGAATAAATACCCAAATATCAAACCTGAGACGGCAGACTGGTTGCTCAAATGCACCAGAGCAGAGGACGGTATCCGAAAAGATGGCTCTGCTCTCCGAATCGCTCCATCTGTCTGTGATCGGCTATTTTGGTTCACGGTGCTGATAGGACTCGGTTTTGATTGAAGGGAGCGCTGTGGTTTTGTAGCGGTCCTGCCTTGTGGAGTCTCCCCTCTAATAACCTCTTTTCTACTCGTAGGGCCTGGAGGGGAAACGGAGATCGCCTCCTCATCCACCGCACGCCATCCTGGTAGATGGTGGGAAGACACCGACACGACTCCATGGTCCCGAGATTCCGCCGACGATCCCGACGCCTCGTAGGTGGAATCATCTGGAGGTAGGAACAACTTTCATGGTTACTTGGGTCTTTGTCTGAATCAGGATGCTATAGATTCTACGGGCTGTAATTTTCCCGTCGTACACTGTGGGAGGTTCTTTGGACATGGCTTTCCTGAACAGTACACTTTGTGTCCTCGACAGGATTAAGACAAAAGGAAATCCTCGTGTAGAACTTAGACGCTTCCACAGCTGCAGACTGTTAAATCAATAGCAGGATAATGAGATCTACATAATGACTTCGCGCTATCTAATTTTACTGCTCTACAGTCTTCTGAGCTTTAACGCTGCAGGGTCTCATTAAATAAAAAAAAACACCAATGTCACCTTTAAACAGCAGGAGGAAACGGAACGCTGTGGATTGTATTTCTAAATGTGGCACATGAATGTATCAGGAGGATCTAGTTATGGGTTAAACTGATCCTTATTGTACGCTGAGCTCAGCCATGTGTCCATGGCAAGTCTGGCTTAGATATATAAAGCCTAGAGTATAAATCACAGCTGTAAACCACTGCACTATTTAAATGAGCTGCAGTGTTATTACTACAGTAACCTTTGGGAGATCCGGTCCATTAGAAAGCGATACCATGAATTAAATTGTCAGTTTGCAAATGTGTATATACAAAATGGCTTACAAGTATCCCAACTTAATGGTTTGGGTCAGAACACATGGTCAGACATCCTGGAGCAACGAGGGTTAAGGCGTGCACAAGGGACCATATTGTTGACTTAAACTGGATTTAGGGTATAAAGCCATGACTTTTAAATTGAGAGCCCAACACCATACCCGCATGGGGGGTTCCCCATGCCCATGCAGGGGGGAGCGTTTTGGGCGCTGGGCAGATACACCCAGGACAGGGCGCCAATCTATTGCTGGGCACACACTCACTCACACACATACACACTCTATATGGGGCAATTCAATGTTTTTGGACTGTGGGAGGAAACCGGAGAACCCGGAGGAAACCCACGCGGACACACATGGAAACTCCACCAAAATGGGTATTCAAACCGGGAATCCCTAGCGCTGAGAGGCGAACGTGCTAACCACTAAGCCACCATGTCGCCACTTATACGCACGAAGGAATTTTTCACATTTAAGCCATCCATGCATTGAGACACATACAAACTCATACAAAACATAGTGAAGTGAGCACACTTGCCCAGAGTGGTGGGCAGCCCAATACACTGGGTTTATGTGCCTTGCCTAAAGGCATCACCGCCATAGTACTGGCGACCAGGAATCGAACCTGGGACCTTCAGGTTGCAAGTCAAGTTCCTCAACCACAAGCCTACAACTACATGTCAATGTCACCGCAGTGCTGAGCATGATCCACCATCTACTTCATACCTACTTTGTAGGAGGCCATTGAGAAAACTACACATTACACCTACCAAGTGCATCCATATGAGAAGTAGAGGCAGTACTTCGGCCCATGAGGGGGTTTTAATCTCACTGTAGTCAGTATTTAGGAGGTGAGTAAATTCTGCTCCACTGAGATGCCATGTTTATGACAAGCTGATTGAAGGGAGAGGAAATTGGACCCGCTGTGCAGCACAAATACAGCAGATCTAGCTTTTACAGTCTCGGTAAATCAACCAGAGAAGCAGCGAGAGATAAATTAAGGACACATTTGTTGTCGCACTGGTTTACCCCACAGAGTGAGGACCTTCTGAGTCCTGAGCGCTAATGGAAATCCTGGATTATACCATTGGTATCATGAACAGGGGTTTGTAACTTAGTAGGAAAGGGTAAGGTGGTCATGTCCTTCATTGCACCTAGGTTTCATCTTGAGTGATTGTCAGTGCCTGTGTGGCTGATGTCGTGGTGTTTGTCAGGGTGATGTGTCGGCGTAAGCGAGTCTGCGTGGTTTGTGTGCATCGGTGTGGTGTGTGTGTGGTGATTCGGCATGGTTTGTCTGCTTTGGCATGTCGGCGTGTCTGTGTGTTGTGCGTGTTTGTGGTGAGTCGGCGTGGTTTGTCTGCTTTGGCTTGATGTGTCAACGTCAGCATGGTGTGTGTGTGTGTGTGTGTGTGTGTGTGGTAAGTCGTCGTGTCTGTGTGGTGTGTGTGTGTGTGTGTGTGTATGGTGAGTCGGCGTGGAGTGACGGCGTGTCTGTCTGTGTGTGTGTGTGTGTGTGTGTGGTGAGTCAGCGTGGTTTGTCTGCGTTGGTGTGGAGTGTCAGCGTGTCTGTCTGGGTGGTGTGTGTGTGTGTGTGTGTGTGTGTGTGGTGAGTCGGCGTGGAGTTTCGGTGTGTCTGTCTGTCTGTGGTGTGTGTGTGTGTGTGTGGTGAGTCGGCGTGGTTTGTCTGCGTTGGTGTGGAGTGTCAGCATGTCTGTCTGGGTGGTGTGTGTGTGTGTGTGTGTGTGTGTGTGGTGAGTCGGCGTGGAGTTTCGGTGTGTCTGTCTGTCTGTGGTGTGTGTGTGTGTGTGTGTGGTGAGTCGGCGTGGTTTGTCTGCGTTGGTGTGGAGTGTCAGCATGTCTGTCTGGGTGGTGTGTGTGTGTGTGTGTGTGTGTGTGGTGAGTCGGCGTGGAGTTTCGGTGTGTCTGTCTGTCTGTGTGGTGAGTCGGTGTGTCTGTGTGGTGTGTGTGTGTGTGGTAAGTCGACGTGTCTGTGTGGTGTGTGTGTGTGTGTATGGTGAGTCGGTGTGGAGTGTCGGCCTCTCTGTCTGTGTGGTGTGTGTGTGTGTGGTGAGTCGGCATGGTTTGTCTGCGTTGGTGTGGAGTGTCGGTGTGTCTGTCTGTGGTGTGTGTGTGGTGAGTCGGCGTGGAGTTTCGGTGTGTCTGTCTGTGGTGTGTGTGTGGTGAGTCGGCGTGTGTGTGTGGTGAGTCGGCGTGGAGTATCGGTGTGTCTGTGTGTGGTGAGTCGGCGTGTCTGTGTGGTGTGTGTGTGTGGTGAGTCGGCGTGTCTGTGTGGTGTGTGTGTGTGGTGAGTCGGCGTGTCTGTGGAGTTCGGTGTGTGGTGTGTCGGCGTGAGTTTCGGCGTGTCTGTGTGGTGGTGTGTGTGTGTGTGTGTGGGTGAGTCGGTGTGGAGTTTCGGTGTGTCTGTGTCTGTGTGTGTGGTGGTGTGTGTGTGTGGTGAGTCGGTGTGGAGTTTCGGTGTGTCTGTCTGTGTGTGTGGTGTGTGTGGTATGTGTGTGTGGTGTATGTGGTGAGTTGGCGTGTCTGTGTGGTGAGTTGGTGTGTCTGTGTGTGTGTGTGTGTGTGTGTGTGGTGAGTCGGTGTGGAGTTTCGGTGTGTCTGTCTGTGTGCGTGTGTGTGGTGTGTGTGTGGTGTATGTGGTGAGTTGGTGTGTCTGTGTGGTGTGTGTGTGTGTGTGGTGTCTGTGTGGTATGTGTGTGTGGTGTATGTGGTGAGTTGGTGTGTCTGTGTGGTGTGTGTGTGTGTGTGGTGTCTGTGTGGTGTGTGTGTGTGGTGTATGTGGTGAGTCGGAGTGTCTGTGTGGTGAGTTGGTGTGTCTGTGTGGTGTGTGTGTGGTGAGTCGGTGTGGAGTTTCGGTGTGTGTGGTGAGTCGGCATGTCTGTGTGGTGTGTGTGTGTGGTGAGTCGGTGTGGTGTGTGTGGTCTGTGTGTGTAGTGAGTCGGCGTGGTTTATCTGCGTTGGTGTGGGGTGTGGGCGTGTCTGTCTGTGTGTGGGGGGTTGTGTGTGTGTGTGGCGAGTCGGCGTGGTTTGTCTGTGTTGGGGGTGTGTGTGTTGGGGGTGTGTGGGTGTGTGTGGTGAGTCGGCGTGGTTTGTCTGCGTTGGTGTTGTGTGTGGGCGTGTGTGTGTGTGTTGGGTGTGTGGTGAGTCGGCGTGGTTTGTCTGCGTTGGTGTGGAGTGTGGGCGTGTCTGTGTGTGTTGGGGGTGTGTGTGTTGGGGGTGTGTGTTGGGTGTGTGTGGGGGGTGTGTGTTGGGGGTGTGTGTGGTGAGTCGGTGCGATTTGTCTGCGTTGGTGTGGAGTGTGGGCGTGTCTGTGTGTGTTGGGGGTGTGTGTGTGGGTGTGTGTGTTGGGTGTGTGTGGGGGTGTGTGTTGGGGGTGTGTGTGGTGAGTCGGTGCGATTTGTCTACGTTGGTGTGGAGTGTGGGCGTGTCTGTGTGTGTTGGGGGTGTGTGTGTGGGTGTGTGTGTTGGGTGTGTGTGGGTGTGTGTGTTGGGGGTGTGTGTGGTGAGTCGGTGCGATTTGTCTGCGTTGGTGTGGAGTGTGGGCGTGTCTGTCGGTGTGGGGGTGTGTGTGGGGGTGTGTTGGGGGTGTGTGTGGTGAGTCGGTGTGGTTTGTCTGCGTTGGTGTTGTGTGTGGGCGTGTGTGTGTGTGTGGGGGGGTGTGTGTGTATGTGGGTGTGTGTGGTGAGTCGGCGTGGTTTGTCTGCGTTGGTGTGGAGTGTGGGCGTGTGTGTGTGTGTGTGTGTGTGTGGTGAGTCGGTGCGATTTGTCTGCGTTGGTGTGGAGTGTGGGCGTGTCTGTCGGTGTGTTGGGGTGTGTGTGTGTGTGTGTGTGTGTGGTGAGTCAGCGTGGTTGGTGTGGAGTGTGGGCGTGTGTGTGTGTGTGGGGGTGTGTGTGTGTGGGTGTGTGTGTGGGCGTGTGTGTGTGTGTGGGGGTGTGTTTTGGGGGTGTGTGGTGAGTCGGTGTGGTTTATCTGCGTTGGTGTTGTGTGTGGGCGTGTGTGTGTGTGTGTGTGTGTGGGGGGGTGTGTGTGTGGGTGTGTGTGGTGAGTTGGCGTGGTTTGTTTGCGTTGGTGTGGAGTGTGGGCGTGTCTGTCGTGTGTGGGGGGGTGTGTGTGTGGGTGTGGGTGTGTGTGTGTGTGTGTGTGTGTGTGTGTGGTTTGTCTGAATGGTGTATCAGCGTGAGAACCTTTGTGCTTATGTTTTAATCTCTTCATCCTTTTTAACAGCTGAAGGTCATCCATCACGTTGAGCGGGTCTTTAAGTCGTGATGTCTGACATGAGACACATGATTTAAACCCAGCGTTCTGCCCTCTTTAGAACCTCTGTCTTCACTTTGCAGTGTTCTGTCAGCGAGGGACCGGGAGTCTAACACTGATTATAAAAACACCTCCTCCACTCCATCCAATCAATACATTACTCACAGTGCAGAAGGGATGAAATCAGACGCCCGTTCAGGCCATTTATTAAAGCTGGTCCTGTGCGGTCCATGGTTCCACCCCCCTGACCTCTGAACAGCGAGTGGCTCTTTATTACGGCCCCTGCGCCGTGGCTTTAATAACGTCAGCTCCTGTGATGGTGATCTCCAGCCTGTGATGTGAAGAGATTCCAGTATCACAGTGATGGAATATGGCTCAGAGACCAAAGACTTGGTCTTTGCCCATCATCTGAACTGCGTATGGTTCTGCAGCCAGCACATAGGAAACCTTCCTGTGTCTCTCTGCATCAATTTGTCCGCTGACCTCGGTTCACGGAGGTTAACGGCGGGGCAGACGATAAGAAAGATGGAGCTGGGAGCTTAGAACCAAGACATTTCTAATTCAGTGTGTTTAATATTAAACTGAAAGCTCATGTAAATAGTTGATGAGAACTGTGTTCTTCTGAAGGCAGTCGGCGTGTTTTGGAATCGGACGCTGCAGTTCAGGCAGGAGCACGTTCATAAGTTTTTGTCTGAGGGGCCATTAGATTAAGTATCCAGGAGGAACTCTTGAGTCTTGAACACCACCACAGCGACACACGACCATGCCACCCCAACACCAAACCACACTACGCCAACACACATTGGCACTCCAGTGATACCACACCAACACTAAACCATGCTGACACCGAGCCAACACATACTGACAGCACAGCAATACACGTCCACACAACACTGACACCGATGCCACAGACACCACGGCAACGCAAGCCACCACTAAAGCCTTGCTGACAGACACCAAACCATGCACTCTGATACCACACCGACACTAAAAACGTTTTAGCTGCACTTTAGATTCACAGCGAACCTGCTTTAGAGTCCATGTGCACTTTATATTTCGATCTGTCATGTAGTTAAATCATTACACTGCAAAATGATTAACACCGTGCATTATAACAATCCTCCACCTGACCTGATCCAGGAGGAACTCTGAGCCTTGAGCACCACTGTGAGGGACTCACCGACACCAAACACCACCACAGCGACACACGACCATGCCACACCAACACACCCACGCCACGCGATCACCAAACCACACTACGCCAGCACACATTGGCACTCCAGTGATACCACACCAACACTGAAACATGCTGACACATGCTGACAGCATAGCAAAACACGTCCACGCAACACTGACACCGATGCCACAGACACCACGGCAACGCATGCCACCACTAAAGCCTCGCTGACAGACACCAAACCATGCACTCTAATACCACACCGACACTAAAAACGTTTTAGCTGCACTTTAGATTCACAGTGAACCTGCTTTAGAGTCCATCTGCACTTTATACATCTGTCATGTAGTTAAATCATTACACTGCAAAATGATTAACACCTGATCCAGGAGGAACTCTGAGTCTTAAGTAACACTGTGAGGGACTCACCGACACCAAACACCACCACAGCGACACAGCAATTCTTGTCCACACAACACTGACACCGATGCCACAGACACCACTGCAACGCATGCCATCACTAAAGCCTCGCTGACAGCATGCCGAAATCACACAGAAACCACACCAAAACATGCCCACTCCACACAGACACCACAACGACACCACCCCAACCCATGCCCACACCATATCACGGCGATACCACGCAGACACCGACACCACCACACCACACAGACACCAAACCATGCAGACTCTGATACCACACCGACACCACGCCTACAAAAACGTTTTAGCTGCACTTTAGATTCACAGCGAACCTGCTTTAGAGTCCATCTGCACTTTATATTTAGATCTGTCATGTAGTTAAATCATTACACTGCAAAATGATTAACACCGTGCATTATAACAATCCTCCACCTGACCTGATCCAGGAGGAACTCTGAGCCTTGAGCACCATTATGAGGGACTCACCGACACCAAACACCACCACAGCGACACACGACCATACCACACCAACACACCCATGCCCAACCACACTACGCCAACACACATTGGCACTCCAGTGATACCACACCAACACTAAACCATGCCGACACCGAGCCAACACATACTGACAGCACAGCAATACACGTCCACACAACACTGACACCGATGCCACAGACACCACGGCAATGCAAGCCACCACTAAAGCCTCGCTGAGAGCATGCCGAAATCCACTCCACACAGACACCACAACGACACCACCCCAACCCATATCCACACCATTCATTCATTCATTCATCCATTATCTTCCGCTTTATCCTCTATTAGGGTCGCGGTGGGGTTCCCCATGCCCATCCAGGGGAGAACATTTCGGGCGCTGGGCAGATACACCCAGGACAGGACGCCAATCTATCGCTGGGCACACACTCACTCACACACACATACTCTATATGGGGCAATTTGGAGAATTCAATTGACTTGATCCATGTTTTTGGACTGTGGGAGGAAACCGGAGAACCCGGAGGAAATCCACGCTGACATGGGGAGAACATGGAAACTCCACCCAGATGGGGATTCGAACCGGGAATCCTTGGTGCTGAGAGGAGAACGTGCTAATCACTAAGCCACCGTGCCGCCTGCCCACACCATATCACTGCAATACCACGCAGACACCGACACCACCACGCCACACAGACACCAAACCACGCACTCTGATACCACACCGACACCACGCCTACAAAAACGTTTTAGCTGCACTTTAGATTCACAGCGAACCTGCTTTAGAGTCCATCTGCACTTTATATTTAGATCTGTCATGTAGTTAAATTAGGGGTGTCTTCAACTAAGGATTTTCATAGTCGAAGCTGATTCGTCAGATAGTCGACTGATAGTCGAATCGGTTAAAATTTCACCACAAGATGGCGCTATAAGCGTGGTTTTTAAAAAAGATTTTTTTTAATATATTTTGTTATATATTTTTAAATTGTTAAAAAAATTTTTAATAGAAATTAGGATGATTTTATTTGACAAAAGGCTATATATATATATATAACGAAAACAAAGACATTTCATGTAAAAACTAATGCTTAGCAGCAGCCATGGGCGCCCCATGTGGTCAAAATGGTACATTCGACTATGAGGTTCATAGTCGACTACGGTTCTCCGAATCGAATCGTCGAATCAGCGAATATTGCAGCTCACCCCTAAGTTAAATCATTACACTGCAAAATGATTAACACCGTGCATTATAACAATCCTCCACCTGATCTGATCCAGCGAAACACATTTGTCGTGCCCACGAATGGGGAGCAGAGACAGGATTTCTCCTGACAGGCACGGCCTTTATTACACACTGCATTCAACTTAACATTTAAATTACATGGTGTGGCTCCCTAAAGTCCCGTCCCGTCCCCCCCCCCACGGCACATGATGTCACAGCTTATAAAGCTGCACACGTCACCAGACAGAGCGGGATCAGGTGCGCTAATCAATCTCCCCGATCGGCCCATAGGCTCCGCCTCTCCTCCCCGCCCCCCCAGCACCGCCACAACATTAAACATGCTCTCACCAAACAAAGTTGGAATGCTCTACCTGACCAGTTGAGAGCTCCTCAGAAAATAGAAAGTTTTAAAAAAGGACTTAAAACGTTTCTTTTTAGAAGAACGTACCATTCTTAATTGATCAATTGATTAATTCTTAATTGATTGTTGCTTTTATAGTGTTGTTATTTGCTTTTGTCATGTAGCACTTTGAGATTTGTGATCGAATGTAAAGTGCACTACAAATAAAATGTATTATTATTATTATTATTATTATTATAAGTCACATGAGTGAGTGGACTGAGGGCTGATCCCGAATTAGAGCCGTTCAGCTTCTGCACCAAAAAAAAGTCATCATCATTCTGTAATAAGAGTTCTGCAGAAATACGGCATGTCATTCGGTCCCATTAAAATCACATTCGTTAGAACGAGGACGGTGAACCTGCTGTGAGCCGCAAATCTCCCGTTATGAAGCCTGCGACGTGGCATTGCTGCCCAATTTCATTCATTCATTCATTCATTATCTCCTGCTTTATCCTCTATTAGGGTCGCGGTGGGGTTCCCCATGCCCATCCAGGGGAGAACGTCTCGGGCGCTGGGCAGATACACCCAGGACAGGGCGCCAATCCATCGCTGGGCACACACTCACTCACACAGACACAGTCTATATGGGGCAATTTTGAGAATTCAATTGACTTGATCCATGTTTTTGGACTGTGGGAGGAAACCGGAGAACCCGGAGGAAACCCATGCAGACACGGGGAGAACATGGAAACTCCACCCAGATGGGGATTCGAACCGGGAATCCCTAGCGCTGAGAGGCGAACGTGCTGACCACTAAGCCACCATGCCGCCCTGCCTAATTTCATTTAATGAAATGATGGGCTGTGTGGAGGTGCAACCCCCACATTGGTGGAGATAGAGAGAACCAGATGAGGAACCATCTGCTCTGTGTAACGGCGCTGTCTTTCGGCCCCCGGGTCATAATGTATCCCTTAAATTAGTCTTTCTTTTGAAGCTGTAAACCTGAGGGACGCAAACCGGTGCAAGGTTCTAGATGTAATGGAGCAACCGGTCCCACGGTGGGAACATCGCAGTGCACCACGGTTACAAAGCAAGGCTTTGGGATCTATTTTCCCAGGAAGAAAAATAAAAAAAAGCCACTACACAAGGTCATAATCCTCGCTGACCTCACGCTCCGGTCTATAAATGTCTCGACGAATCGCAGCTGCGATGTGAGGGTCGTCACATGGACCTTGCTTTGTCTTCAGGGACAGTAATGTGGACAGCTCTGACAGTAGGGTCTGTAAGACGCCTTGTATCCCAGGTTCGAGGCCTGTGGGAGCAAGGGGCAGGACTGCCCATGATTTGGGCCTGTGGTAGGCTTGTGGTGAAGGATCCAGTCTTGCAACCTGAAGGTCTTTGGTTCAATTCCTAATCCCACAAAATACTGTGACTGAAGTGCCCCTGGACCAAAGCACCTACCCCCAACAATGACACCATGCTGACTCCCACACCTCACCCCACCCCACGGCACGGTGACACGCCCTTACCATGCCCTCACCATGCCCTCACCATGCCCTCACCATGCCCTCACCATGCCCTCACCATGTCCTCACCATGCCCTCACCATGTCCTCACCATGCCCTCACCATGTCCTCACCATGTCCTCACCATGCCGACACCATGCCCTCACCATGCCCTCGCCATGCCCTCACCATGCCCTCACCACACCCACGCCGATACCATGTCAATGCAGACAGCGACAAGCCACGCCACACCAATACACCCACGCAAACACCAACGACACACCAACACCACACCCATGCAAACACTGACACACCAACACCACGCCGAAACCATACCCACGCAAACACCAATGACACACCAACACCACGGCAAGCCAACACCACACCCACGCAAACACCAATGACACACCAACACCATGCCAAGCCAACACCACACCCACGCAAACACCAACGACACACCAACACCACGCCAAGCCAACACCACACCCACGCAAACACCAACGACACACCAACACCACGCCAAACCAACTCCACACCTACACAAGCACGTCACACCCACACCACGCCGACACCACACCCACGCAAACACCAATGACACACCAACACCACGCCAAGCAAACACCACACCCATGCAAACACGTCACACCCGCACCACGCCGACACCACACCCACGCAAACACCAATGACACACCAACACCACGCCAAGCAAACACCACACCCATGCAAACACGTCACACCCGCACCACGCCGACACCACACCCACGCAAACACCGACACGCCAAGCCAAACACCACACCCACGCAAACATGTCACACCCACACCATGCCGACACCACACCCACGCAAACACGTCACACCCACACCACTCCGACACCACACCCACGCAAACACCAATGACACGCCAACACCACGCCAAGCCAACACCACACTCACGCAAACACGTCACACCCGCACCACACCGACATCACACCCACGCAAACACCAACGACACGCCAACACCACGCCAAGCCAACACCACACTCACGCAAACACGTCACACCCACACCACGCCAACACCACACCCATGCAAACACCGACACGCCAACACCACGCCAAGCCGACACCACACCCACGCAAATACGTCACACCCACACCACGCCGACACCACACCCATGCAAACACCGACACGCCAACACCACGCCAAGCCAACACCACACCCACGCAAACACGTCACACCCACACCACGCCGACACCACACCCACGCAAACACCAACGACACACCAACACCACACCAACACCACACCAACACCACACCCACGCAAACACCATCACACCCACACCACGCCAACACCACACCCACGCAAACGCCGACACGCCAACACCATGCCAAGCAGACACTGACAGCACGCTATGCTGATATCACACCTATATCACGTGGACCTCATGCCAATACCAGGTCGACATACACCCACGCCACGCCTACACCACGCCAAGCAGACACTGACGCCATGTCACAGAGCGCTATATGTATGGTGTATATATACCCGGCTGTATACAGCGCTGTTCCCACCGCTCCAGGCACATATGCTCACATCAGTAGGGTGTAAATGTGTGTGTTTTACTGCACGGATGGGTTAAAAGTGGGGAACCAATTTTCTGTGTGTAATCACAATTTGCTGGAACAGGAATGTGCCCTTCTCCAAAATGTTGCCACAGAGTTGGACTCATCTGTGGCCATCAACGCAGTGTTTGAGATGTGTCCCAGCATTTTTGTCACTTTTCTTGTAAAAAAAAAAAAAAAGGGACCAACCGACTCATTGAGTCTTTCTCGCTGATCTTCAGCAGCCCTCTCTGTGCTGTGACCCAGTTCTGCTGTTGCCCCGCATACAGCTCTGCTGTTTTTTGGAGTTCTGGACACGTGCCAGCGTCCCTCTCCATGATGGTGTACATCCACACTGAGCATATGCTCCGAGTCTCAACTGTGGAGCCCGAGATCACACCTATTTCCTGTTGCAGAACATTATGATGATCTTGCTGTATTTATATTAATTTAATGAACTCTTCTCATTGTTTGGATCTCAGCAGAAGGGTGTCCTGCACATTGCATAATGAGCATGGTGTCAAAGTTGCCCCCACCTGTTTGCCTACATCCTCATATCAGCCACTCAGTGCCTATATATATTTGCAATAGTTTGCTGTTTGAGGTGGCAGGGTGGCTTAGTGGTCAGCACGTTCTCCTCTCAGCGCTAGGGATTCCCGGTTCGAATCCCCATCTGGGTGGAGTTTCCATGTTCTCCCCGTGTCCGTGTGGGTTTCCTCCGGGTTCTCCGGTTTCCTCCACAGTCCAAAAACATGGATCAAGTCAACTGAATTCTCAAAATTGCCCCATATAGAGTGTGTCTGTGTGAGTGAGTGTGTGCCCAGCGATGGATTGGCGCCCTGTCCTGGGTCTATCTGCCCAGCGCCCGAGATGTTCTCCCCTGGATGGGCATGGGGAACCCCATCGCGACCCTAATAGAGGATAAAGCGGGAGATAATGAATGAATGAATGAAGACAGATCATTATAGATCGCAGGTCCCTTCGCTCACTTGGGGAATCTAATAAGCGGGATCTCCACAGAATAGGTATTATTAAGGTGGTGGATGATTTCCAGTGTTGCAGTTGACTGTGAATGTTCACCCGGCAGCATCCTGAAGGCAGCATCCTAGAGGCGGTGATGCTGGACTAACGACCAAACAGTGTGCAGCAACAGATGAGCTACTGTCTTTAATTTTAAAATCCATAATGTCTATAAGGTGGAGCAATAAGGTAGATGTTTCTAATAAAAGTGGACACTGGGTTGAAGAACTCCAGCAGCACTGCTGTGTCTGATCCAATCATGCCAGTGTGACACACTTACACACCACCACCACCACTTCAGCATCAGTTCTCCCCTGGATGGTCATGGGGAACCCCACCCTGACCCTAATAGAGGATAAAGCGGAAGATAATGAATGAATGAATGAGTTTGCTGTTTGATAGTATTGCTGTTGAGGGGAGTGGTAGCTCAGTGGTCAGGGCGTTGGGTTATCAATCTGAAGGTTGGGGGTTCAAATCCCAGGTCCACTGAAGTTACCAGTGTGGGTCCTTGAGCAAGACCCTTAACCCTCATTGCTCCAGAGATGTTGTGATGAACCCTGTGCTCAGCTTGTAAGTCACTTTGGATAAAAGCGTCCAATAAATGACCAAATGTATGTAAATGTAGGGGTGTCCAAATACTAATGTCCAAGTATATTACAAGTACAGAAAGCCATTTGCTTGCAGTAACACCTTTGTACCAAAGAGGACATCAGGTATAAGTTGCTCACTGCAGTTCTGTTTTTATGTACTAATACGGTTTTAATTTAATAATAAGACATTGTGGAAGTGAACACCTCGGTGCTGAGACCCCTGCTGACCCCTGCTGACCCCTGCTGTAATCATTCTGTGGTAATGCCCCCGTCGGGTGAGTACCAGGGCGACATCAGGTCAGAACACATACTGATGCATTGCTCAGTGTGGCAGCCACGGCGGCAGCAGCACTGATGTCATTACAACCCGAACACTTTTCAGTACGCGTGGGCTGTTACCGAATCCACGCGCGACGTGGGCGCCAAAGCCGATGGACTGTAGCACAGGCTGGATGCACAGGCTCTTACCTCCGTGCGCGCGCACACTGTGCAGCATCAGCATCAGCATCAGCAGCAGCAGCAGCAGCAGCAGCGTTCCCGCCTTCAGCGCTCCTGCAGCCCGCATCCCGCTCCCTGCGCCGCCTACACCTGCCCTGCGGCGCCCGGTGCGCACTCTCCGTCTGCACTCCTCCACCCGCTCAGCCTCGGATCCCGCTCGGCCTGAACCAGGAGCCATTCGCGTTTCCTCAACCCGACCTGCGCCTCCCGTGAATGAGACATCTGTACCGCGTACGAGCCGCGCGTCCTGCCGCCGACCATCCGAAGCTCCAGCCGCCTCTGCCTCCACCTTCCTCACTGACTGTGGAACTGCTCCTACTGCTGCTGCTGCTGAGCACTGCGCCACACACACACACACACACACACACATACACACACACACACACACACACACACATGCACACACGCACACACACACACGCGCGCCCACATAATACTACGCAGAAACACACGCCAACATTAAACCTTTGTTTAAGGGCTTTTCATACGGTGCCTTATTCACGCGCGCACATTCAGGTGTTAGTGTGTGTGTGTGTGTGTGTGTGTGTGTGTGGGGGGGGGGGGGGGTCCCCTATTTAAAGATCAACCTTTAAATGCTCATTAAAACTAGTGCATAAGCTTCAATAATGAGTTTGAACCGCTTTCCTGCCGACTGAAAATGTCCGCCTAGAGATTAAGAAACAACTGATGGATCAGTGATGTAGTGCAGCCCTGATGGAGAAATAAGGACTTTGTTTTAACAAGAGCATTGTTCATTTTGGAGGACCAGTGATGTCAGAGCATGTTCATTTTGGAGGACCAGTGATGTCAGAGCATCGGTGATGTTGGAGGACCAGTGATGTCAGAGCATTATTAATTTTGGAGGATTAGTGATGTCAGAGCATCGGTGATGTTGGAGGACAAGTGATGTCAGAGCATCGGTGATGTTGGAGGACCAGTGATGTCAGAGCATCGGTGATGTTGGAGGACCAGTGATGTCAGAGCATCGGTGATGTTGGAGGACAAGTGATGTCAGAGCATCGGTGATGTTGGAGGACCAGTGATGTCAGAGCATCGGTGATGTTGGAGGACCAGTGATGTCAGAGCATCGGTGATGTTGGAGGACCAGTGATGTCAGAGCATCGGTGATGTTGGAGGACCAGTGATGTCAGAGCATCGGTGATGTTGGAGGACAAGTGATGTCAGAGCATCGGTGATGTTGGAGGACCAGTGATGTCAGAGCATCGGTGATGTTGGAGGACCAGTGATGTCAGAGCATTATTAATTTTGGAGGACCAGTGATGTCAGAGCATCGGTGATGTTGGAGGACCAGTGATGTTGGAGGACCAGTGATGTCAGAGCATCAGTGATGTTGGACGACCAGTGATGTCAGAGCATCGGTGATGTTGGAGGACAAGTGATGTCAGAGCATTATTAATTTTGGAGAACCAGTGATGTCAGAGCATCGGTGATGTTGGAGGACCAGTGATGTCAGAGCATCAGTGATGTTGGAGGACCAGTGATGTCAGAGCATTAGTGATGTTGGACGACCAGTGATGTCAGAGCATCGGTGATGTTGGAGGACAAGTGATGTCAGAGCATTATTAATTTTGGAGAACCAGTGATGTCAAAGCATTATTAATTTTGGAGGACCAGTGATGTCAGAGCATTAGTGATGTTGGAGGACCAGTGATGTCAGAGCATTATTCATTTTGGAGGACCAGTGATGTCAGAGCATTGTTAATTTTGGAGGATTAGTGTAAATGATTAAAAGGATCAGTGCAGTGACTGCTGACCGCTTAACCCCAAATGTGTGCGCCCTCTTGTGGCAAAAATAACAAACTACACGTATATAAGTATGTAAAGGAGATCTGAAAATTCTGTGAACTGAAACGCATCCCGGACGACCAGTGATGTCAGACATCACTGGTCACTGGTCCTCCATCACTGGTCCTCCAACATCACTGATGCTCTGACATCACTGGCCCTCCAACATCACTGGTCCTCCAACATCACTGATGCTCTGACATCACTGGTCCTCCAACATCACTGATGCTCTGACATCACTGGTCCTCCAACATCACCGATGCTCTGACATCACTGGTCACTGGTCGTCCGGGATTGTTAGAGGACCAGTGATGTCAGAGCATTATTAATTTTGGAGGACCAGTGATGTCAGAGCATTGTTAATTTTGGAGGACCAGTGATGTCAGAGCATTATTAATTTTGGAGGACCAGTGATGTCAGAGCATTATTAATTTTGGAGGACCAGTGATGTCAGAGCATTGTTAATTTTGGAGGACCAGTGATGTCAGAGCATTGTTATTTTGTAGGACCAGTGATGTCAGAGCATTATTAATTTTGGAGGACCAGTGATGTCAGAGCATTATTAATTTTGGAGGACCAGTGATGTCAGAGCATTATTAATTTTGGAGGACCAGTGATGTCAGAGCATTATTAATTTTGGAGGACCAGTGATGTCAGAGCATTGTTAATTTTGGAGGACCAGTGATGTCAGAGCATTATTAATTTTGGAGGACCAGTGATGTCAGAGCATTGTTCATTTTGGAGGACCAGTGATGTCAGAGCATTGTTCATTTTGGAGGACCAGTGATGTCAGAGCATTATTAATTTTGGAGGACCAGTGATGTCAGAGCCTTGTTCATTTTGGAGGACCAGTGATGTCAGAGCATTGTTCATTTTGGAGGACCAGTGATGTCAGAGCATTATTAATTTTGGAGGACCAGTGATGTCAGAGCCTTGTTCATTTTGGAGGACCAGTGATGTCAGAGCCTTGTTCATTTTGGAGGACCAGTGATGTCAGAGCATTATTAATTTTGGAGGATTAGTGTAAATGATTAAAAGGATCAGTGCAGTGACTGCTGACCGCTTAACCCCAAATGTGCGCGCCCTCTTGTGGCAAAAATAACAAACTACACGTATATAAGTATGTAAAGGAGATCTGAAAATTCTGTGAACTGAAACGCATCCCGTTGAGTTTTACTCAATAAATTCAGCAAATCGCCAAGAACGAGTCCCACTCTTTAAGGTTCTCTTCCCTATACCATCCAGAGAGGAAAGGGGCTGGCGTTCCGTCTGTATTTTGGCCCCAGTCTGGATCTCTGCAGCGCCTCCATGGTTGTCGGTGTCTTCCTGCATCAACCTTACAGTGAGGTCTAGGATTCAGGTCCTTTTATGTGAAATTTGCATGTTCTCCCACGACAGAACAGCCCCCGGAGGTGACAGACCCAACCCGCTGGTTCTCAGCGTATTAATTACGAGGCGCTGTCAGTAGAAAGACGACTTTAATAGAGACTGCAGCAATATACTTTTTAATTCAAAGTGAATCTGGACAATACACCATAAACTCTTTTGACACTCACCGAAAAAAGTCACCTGGAAAACCCGCTTAATGTGACGAAGCCCGGTCACATCAAAGTCACTGAGAACTAGAGAGGATCACACCATCGCAAACCGTAAAGACGTTACATCATCTCGAGTCACACACGTCCCCATCCTCATGTCAAATATTGCACAGTGCGCTTGCTACATGGCAAAAAACGGGTGTAGCGTCAAAGAAAACCAAACCAAATCCGGATACTACAGGCATTTGGACAGTGAATAGGACAAGCTCGAGTCATTAACGTGCAGCGGGCAGGTGGAGGACTATACTATACATCAGGGTGGAACAGTAGCAACGTCAGAGGAGAGCAAACCTGAATCAACAGACTTCTGAATAAAGACGAGCGCGTGTGCGTGTACAGTGCACAGATCGGTACGCCCCGTTTCCCAGCCCCGCTCATTTAACACATTCTTTATGGGGAACGTTATACATTCCAGTGATCCACCAAACAGCATCGTTCACTTGAAACGTTGGCCGAATCGAATTCGAGTGCCGCTTAATCCCCGGAGCAGATTATCGTGGATTAAATGTGAGTCGTGCTAAATAAATCACCGTTTAGATGTTCTGGAGTTTCAGGAGTTTGTTCCCTGTAGAGGATGTGATTCAACTTCACACCTTAAAAGGTTCAGCCTCTTAAATCAGCTCCACGGGAAATGTGGATGGACTTTGTAGTTCTGTAATTTCAGACTGTAGTCCAAATATTCCTCTGTGTTCTGTCCTCTCGTGATCAGGAGTGGTGGATGAGTCTCTGCCCTGCAGTGACACGGACATGGCGCTGGCATGTGGTTAGTGGTTTGGCTGATGGGCCAGTAATCTGAAATTTGGGGATTCGAATTACGGGTCCATTCTAATTCGACGTTAACAAGCTGTCCGATGTGGGCTCCTGAGCATGACCTCTAACCCTCACTCCTCAAGGGGTGCTGCAAGGTGACCCATGTGTTCTGACCTCAACCATCACGTACGACGTCAGACGACCTACTGTCTCTGATTAGACATCCACAAGGTGGAGCAATAAGGTGGATGTGTCTGCACTGGGGTGTCTGATCCATTCATTCATTCATCCATTATCTCCCGCTTTATCCTCTATTAGGGTCGCGGTGGGGTTCCCCATGCCCATCCAGGGGAGAACGTCTCGGGCGCTGGGCAGATACACCCAGGACAGGGTGCCAATCCATCGCTGGGCACACACTCACTCACACACACACACTCTATATGGGGCAATTTAGAGAACTCAATTAACTTGATCCATGTTTTTGGACTGTGGGAGGAAACCGGAGAACCCGGAGGAAACCCACGCGGACACGGGGAGAACATGGAAACTCCACCCAGATGGGGATTCGAACCGGGAATCCCTAGCGCTGAGAGGCGAACGTGCTGAACCACTAAGTCACCGTGCCGCCCGTGTCTGATCCACTCGTATAATAATAATTAGGGGTGAGCTGCAATATTCGACGATTCGATTCGGAGAACCGTAGTCGACTATGAACCTCATAGTCGAATGTACCATTTTGACCACATGGGGGCGCCCATGGCTGCTGCTAAGCATTAGTTTTTACATGAAATGTCTTTGTTTTCGTTATATCTATAGCCTTTTGTCAAATAAAATCATCCTAATCATCCTAAAACTCATTGATCTGAGTGTTTTAGGTTTTTCCTTTGAAGTGGAAAAAAATTCCAGAACGGGGATCCCATTTAAGGTGCTCTAGAAAAACAAGTAAAATATATAAAATAAAAAAAATCTTTTTTAAAAACCACGCTTATAGCGCCATCTTGTGGTGAAATTTTAACTGATTCGACTATCAGTCGACTATAGGGAAAATCTGACGAATCAGATTCGACTATGAAAATCCTTAGTTGAAGATAGCCCTAATAATAATAATACACTGCAGCGCTAAGAATCATTCACCACGTTTAATACTTGCTCTGAGATCCTGATCATTAAAGTACAGTGTAGAGTCTGTAACTGTGGAGCTACGAAGCCCATCTATATGGTGGGTGGAGAAACATGGAGGTGAACCTAATAAAGTGGCACATAATCAACAAAACATAGAAATGAAACCCAGTACATTAAATATTTTGCACAAAGCTGCATTGTTACAAATGAAACATACACAGCAGTCATAAAACTGTGGACTGTTATTAAAAAAAAAGAAGAAAAAAAAAAAAAGTAAGTTATAAATGTATTTATTGTTGATGGTGAAGCTCATGGATCATGTTGGGGATCCAAACATCCTGAATCTGGTGTTTCTTCCGTTATAGTTAAGGAAGAGGGGCGGGTTAGTTCAGTGGTCAGGGTGTTGTGCTGTCAATCTGAAGGTTGGGGGTTCGAATCCCAGGTCCACTGAAGTTACCAGTGTGGGTCCTTGAGCAAGACCCTTAACCCTCATTGCTCCAGGGATGTTGTGATGAACCCTGTGCTCACTTTGTAAGTCGCTTTGGATAAAAGCGTCCAATAAATGATCAAATTTAATTTTAAATTTAATTTTTCGATTTTGTTTAAGCGAGACGCTGTTGGCTTGTGGATTTCTGATGATTTTTCACGAATGTGGTCCTAACATGTTGAGTGAAGGCACAAGGGGGAGGTTCTCAAGACTCGAGTAACCAACAGGATCGAGAGGCGTCTCACAGCGAGAACCTCAAACCTGCAGTTCCACAGCTTCACTATGAAGCCCATATTCCCATAACTGCACGTCCAAACGTCTCTCACTGACGTGGGATTTCGGAGTGGGAACCTTAAGGACTACGAGGCAGTAGCTGCTCGTACGTTCATGTTGTGCTGTGATGTCATGTGTGTGTTTGCACCAAGCTGTCAATACACAAACCAACTACAACCAACTGGGGCTTTCACAGCCCTGGGGCCACATCCGGGCCATTGGCTGTCTGCACTGTTTGTCCTCACGTGAGACAGCCATTACGTTTGTAAATGTACTGTTTGAGTGGTCCCCGTGGGTTTCCTCCGGGTTCTCCGGTTTCCTCCCACAGTCCAAAAACATGGATCAAGTCAATTGAGTTCTCCAAATTGCCCCATATAGAGTGTGTCGGTGTGAGTGAGTGAGTGTTTGCCCAGCGATGGATTGGCGTCCTGTTCTGGGTGTATCTGCCCAGCGCCCGAAACGTTCTTCCCTGGATGGACATGACATGGGGAACCCCCCCCCCACGATCCAAATAGAGGATAAAGCGGAAGATAATGGATGGATGAATGAATGTTTGAGTGGTTCACACTGAAATGCTTTCATTTTGAATTTTGTGTAGTGGATCACACTTATAATACTTGGTTATGATAATTATAAACACAGTTATAAAGCTTTGGGAATATGGGCTTTATAGATGAACAAACATTAATAACTTTATTATTATAAGGGATTTTATTTTCATTTTTTTCATATTTACTTTACTTTGCATGTAAGTCTTTACTAGTGCTCCAGCGTGGACTTGCACACGGTCATACACTAAGCTGTGTGATCTTATGGGGCAATTGCATGATCTGATTCAAGTGCTGAAATGGTGGGGATGACGGAACCCACAACGGGACGTATTTTTTCATCATGGTGGTGGATATGTGCTTACACACATGGGCACTTTAGTATTTCTAATTCACTCCCAGCAGGTCTTTGGGAGGGTAACAGGGGCATAGGGAGCTTACAGTCGAGGCTGCAAGCTGCAAACCATACGGTCAGGGGTACAGCCGGGGCAGCTCAGCGGTTAGGTTGCTGGCCAAAGTGGATCCTTGAACCCAAAGCTCACTGCTTTAGGGGTACAAATCCTGGCTGACCACATGAACACGAACCACAACCACCAGATTGGGATGCTTGTAATTTGTCTGCAAAACGACCTCGTTATGCCATGTTTACGTCTCAGCTTGTCTTTAAAATGTAGTGGGAAACCAACCCAGGCTCAGGGAGTCCACACAGAAAGGCCCTTTTGTTCACCCCAACCGGGAGTCAAACCCAAAGCCTTCTTGGTGGAAGTGCTAACCACTGCACCACTCAAATGAAGGACATGTGGACCTCCTCACAAACACCTCACCTGGAAACGAAATCCAGGACTTTCTAACGGTGTTCGGTTCCTGGACACTGACGGTAACATCAAGAGGTTTAGCGTGAATGACTATCCCACAGAATTCAACCATAGAGCCACGTTCTTTGGTTCCTCACGTGCTACTAGATCAGTTGAGATGGTTTTGGTCCCTAGTCCAACCCAGAAAGATCAGAAAACAGGACCCAGGTTTAAAAAAAAAAGAAAAGAAAAAAGAAACACTGAATTCTGTAGCAAATTCATGCAACATTCTGGTTTAAGTGCTCAACAGCATCATGTGAGGATTAAAAGGAAACGGTTAAATGTGCCTGGACATGATGAAGAGGAGAAAACGTATCATAGCTCTGCGCAAATCCAGCAAACTATTCCTCTAACACGACACTACAACGTAAACAAAACCAAGTTCCAGAAGTGAAAATACTGACGAGAAACACCGTCGTCCCACGGAGCGAAAAAGATACAGTAGTTACAATTACACTCCAAACATCAAAGCAAAAAACTAGTCAACCCCAAAAAATAAAAACACGTCTAGTTTATGTGAAGGAGGCGGGAACGTTACGGAGATACGTTACAGAGATACAAAACCCAAAACGGGAAAAAAAACCCGAAAACTAAACAAACTCATCTAAAAGTTCACAGATATCTGAAGTGGCAATCATTAATATAGCAGCTTATCTAAAGATACATTCAAGATAGATGATACGCCTTATTACTTGCTCAGAAAGCTAAACCTAAGAAGCTAACTTAAGCCATATCTCAAATACATAAGGTTAGAAACGTTACGCTACCGGATACGTGAGGTCTACGCAGGGAGAGTAGCTACCTTGCTTAGAGAGACGCGACAGGTTACAGTCTTTGGTGCTGCACAGAGGGGTTAAAATGAAATGAAGACACGGGAAAGGGGGTTAATAAGTATACACACACACACACACTCACACACACCCACTCGAGTATAATTAAAAACCAAAGCATTATGCACTAAACATACACATTGTCTCCCTGACGGAATGTATAAAATAAGCAGTCGACACCAGTAAGTTCAACGAATTCCGTAATATAGAAACAAAACACAGTAAATTGCGTCACACATGCATAAATGAGAGGATTGCACAAGATAAACTCACCTCGTCAAGCTTCAGCACTAAATAGACTAACTCTATTAGATATACCGTATATATAGATTATACCGAATACTGTATGTCTGCTCAGGCGAAGATGAATCCATACCGTAAAATCGAGGACCTAGCTGCGTTTGAGTCGTCATCTAGTCAAAGCCATGCCCACCACGCACACACACACACACACGCACACACCTACACATCGAACGGAACGACCCGGTCGTGACGAGAGAATGGAAACGAACGCGGACAGCCGAGAACAAACGACGACTTCGATTGTATTGCAGATTTCGTTAAACAGTAGAAACACTGTTAGTCCTTTTTTTTTTTGTAATTTTCTTCGTTTTCACTTATAGAAATTCGATTATCAAACATTAAGCAGTAATCAATGCTCTTTGTACACATTCGGGGGGGTGTGGGGGACGTTAAAAATCATATCGAAAACAGAACAAGCATTCGCCACAGCAGAAAGCATGCCGCCACCGCCGCCGATGTCACGGATACGCGCCGGATCCGAAAACGGCTTTTTTTTTTTGTGTTTGTTTGTTTTGTTTAGATTTTTTTTGTTTTATATCTGTGCGACGCGTCACATTCATGCCGAATCGGATGCGAAAGCGTAGACCCGCGAGTATATTACATCATACGCACGCCGGGCCGATCCGAATTTCAAGTGCTGCGGCTCCGGCGCGTCCATATAGAAGTACTTAGGAGTTAGGTGAACGACCTCGGATACTTAAGGCACTATGGCTGAGGACGGGTCGCGGCGACGCGACGAGGGTCACGCGGCGAGGGTCACGCGGCTCATGCAAGGACACAAGGACTCATGCAAGTGAGGGACGAGCACGGTTCGAACCCGACGGAGTGACGCCACGCTGACAACACCGATGAGGAACACCAGGATAGCGCTGAGAGTGCCGGTGGGTGTTTGTAGGGGGGGGGGGGTCACTTACAAACGGGAGATCTCGTCGCTCATGTTAGAAGGCAATATAGAAAAATAGATCTGGGGATGTGGGGGGGTGGGGTGGGGCTTGATTTTCCGTTTCTTTCCGCTCGTTGGAAAATCGGATGAATGTGCAAAACACATTAAAGTCTTTGCGAATTCCTTCATGGCTCGTTCGGCCTTCCTCCCCTCCTCTTCGACCTGCCAAATACCTTTCTTAAGTTTTTTTGTTTTCTTTTTTTTTTTTTTTTTTGTTAAAGCTCAAATGTTCAGTTGCGCCCGACTCTCCACTTTCCTTGTGCCATGGCTTTAGGCATGAAGATCAGATGACTTCCCACCATGTGCCCATTAGGGAAGGGGGCATGGGATGCGGGTGGGGTTAGATGTATGAGTACTGGCTGAGCTTGGTTGGGCTGAGGGGGAAGCCAGCGTAGATGGGAGAGGCGATGTAGGAGTGCGAGGGAAACAGAGGCTTGAACTGGCCCTGCGGGTGGAGCGTGGGTGAGGGTAGGAGACGGGCGCCTATTCCCATGCTGACCTGGTGCACGAGGTGCCGGGCGGGATGGGAGAGGAGCACGTGGCTCCGGGTGGCGCCGGGCGGCGTGGGTAAAATGTGTGCCATGGGGCCCGGCGGCACCAGCGGCGCAGACGGGGGGTAGGACAGCAGGGCGGGCTGTGCATGAGGGTGGACGATGCCCAGAGGTGGTCCGGTGGAGTGGGTGGGACTGCTGTGGGGGAGGCTGAAGGGGTGGCCATGCACTGTGGGCGGGATGAAGGCCTGAGGGCGCCGGTGGGTGTAGTTCCCATTCCACTCGGTATGTGTAGAAACAGGATGCTGCAGCTGAAAACAAAGAGTGGAAACCATGATGCAACTGTGAGGTCACTACTCCAGATGATGCATTCATTCATTCATTCATTCATTCATTCATTATCTCCCGCTTTATCCTCTATTAGGGTCGCGGTGGGGTTCCCCATGCCCATCCAGGGGAGAACGTCTCGGGTGCTGGGCAGATACACCCAGGACAGGGCGCCAATCCATCGCTGGGCACACACTCACTCACACAGACACACTCTATATGGGGCAATTTGGAGAACTCAATTGACTTAATCCATGTTTTTGGACTGTGAGAGGAAACCGGAGAACCCGGAGGAAACCCACGCGGACACGGGGAGAACATGGAAACTCCACTCAGATGGGGATTCGAACCGGGAATCCCTAGCGCTGAGAGGAGAACATGCTAAACCACTAAGCCACCGTGCCGCCCTCTCGTATTTTATATTATTAATAATCGTAATAATATTATTATTTAAGGAGTATTGCATCATCTGGGGCAGCACGGTGGCTTAGTGGTTTAGCATGTTCTCCCCTCAGCGCTAGGGATTCCCGGTTCAAATCCCTATCTGGGTGGAGTTTCCATGTTCTCCCCGTGTCTGTGTGGGTTTCCTCCGGGTTCTCCGGTTTCCTCCCACAGTCCAAAAACATGGATCAAGTTAATTGAGTTCTCTAAATTGCCCCATATAGAGTGTGTCTGTGTGAGTGAGTGTGTGCCCAGTGATGGATTGGCGCCCTGTCCTGGGTGTATCTGCCCACCGCCCGAAACGTTCTCCCCTGGATGAGCATGAGGAACCCCCCCCCTGTAACCCTAATAGAGAATACAGTAGGGGTGAGCTGCAATATTCGCTGATTCGACGATTCGATTCTGAGAACTGTAGTACCTCATAGTCGAATGTACCATTTTGACCACATGGGGGCGCCCATGGCTGCTGCTAAGCATTAGTTTTTACATGAAATGTCTTTGTTTTCGTTATATATTTTAGGTTTTTCTTTGAAGTGGAAAAAAGTCCAGAACGGGGATCTCATTTGCGGTGCTCTAGAAAAACAAGTACAATATAAAAAAAAAATCTTTTTTAAAAACCACGCTTATAGCGCCATCTTGTGGTGAAATTTTAACTGATTCGACTATCAGTCGACTATAGGGAAAATCTGACGAATCAGATTCGACTATGAAAATCCTTAGTTGAAGACACCCCTAGAATAAAGCAGCAGATAATGAATGAATGAATAAAATACGAGCAGTATCGAGAGGTCATATGATTCAGAATCTCACTTGACTCCTTTCATTTGACTCGGCTCTGGTATTAGTGTGGTATTAGGATTATATCTGACCTGTCCAAATGCAGGCGGAGGCTGCTGGGACTGCTGGGATGTAGGGATGACCTTCTGCTGACGGTTCAGGAGCAAAGTGGAGGGATGGGGTTTGCTGATGCCAACGCTGCGCCCTTTGGACTGGAACGTGGGTTCGAGGACTGAAAGTAAGAAACACCGCGTTCATTTGGCATCTCGATTAAGACGACTGTCCACAGTTCAGGATCAGAAATATCAGAGGCTTGTGTTCCATGAGACCTAAACTGCAGGAACGTAGTCACAGTATCTCTGTGGGTTCAAGTCAAGCTGGTAACTAATACAGCTCTGATTTACAGATCAGAGTCAGGGGCTAAAAATACAGACCTGAAAAACAGGACGCAAGCAGAGAGTGACCTTTAGAACATCTACAGCTCTCTCTCACACACACACACAACAACGTAACACACACTGGATGAACAGTCCATGAAATATAGAAACAGCATGGCTGGAAACTTCCGCACACAGAACACATGAGCTACAGTATATGGACACAAGTGCAGGGATAGGTCTCATAGCCATTACACTCAGGTATTTGCAAAGTGAATACATTCAGGCATCTAACTATGAACTTTGGGCTGTATGAGGGAACAGTTTGGGGAAGGCCCTGTGTTCCTGCATGACTTTGGAGTCAGACATTGATGTTGGGTGAGAGGACCTAGCCCCAGACCCCACTCTTGCCCAACATCAGTATCTGCCCTCATATGGATCAGGAGTGGATGCTGTTAAGTCCATATAGTGTATTGTGGTGCACTAAGCAGACAGCACACAGAGAATCCAGACAGATCTGCACTCAGTCACCTGAACTTCACTCTCTGACCCATTACAGATGCAGAAGCCCAAAGCATCTGACCTGAAAACAGACGACAGTCGTGATTTCTAGCCGACCGTGGGTCAGAGACTCCAGCTACAGTCCTGACCCGATGGAAGCGCATCCACCACCCTGTAAGTCTGAAGGGTGAGGATTAAGCAGCACGGCTCTTTAGTTTGCAGGGTGAAGAACGACTCTTGATTTAATAGATATCCTTTAAAATTCAGTTACCGTATTTTCCGGACCATAAGGCGCAGTCTGAATTACGGGGTCTATTTCTGTATTTGCCCCACATATAAGGTGCACCGTACTATAAGGCGCAGTCTGAATTAGGGACTCCATTTCTGTACGGTACTTATTCTGTACGGCTCTGTATTATAAGGCACTCGCTAAAACATAAGATCTACAAGAAAAGTAAAGGATGTAAAACGCTGATTTATAATTGAAGTTTATTCTACTACTGAACAAAACACATTATTTTTAATCTCTCTTCTCCCACAAATCCATCAGCGTCCTCGTCTTCTGTGTCTGAATTAAAAAGCTGGTTCTCTATCGAGCACTCCGGCGTTCCCCCTCATCGATGTCCGAGTCCGTCTCGTCTCCGGGCGGCCGTTCGGCGACGACGCCGGCTTTCGCGAAAGCTCGGACGACGGTCACGGCAGAAACCTCAGCCCAGGTGTCCACAACCCATTCACAGACGGTGGCGTAACTCGCCCCGCCGCCGCCTCCCGAGTTTTAGTAAACGTGTGTTTGCCGTCTATCATCCATCGCTCCCACGCCGCCCGCGACTTTACTTTAAACGCCCCGTTTACGCCGACGTCCAGCGGTCGCAGTTCTTTATTTAATCCTCCCGGAATGACGGCGAGCTCCCAATTAATTTTCTTCACTCGGCTTTTCTGTGAGATGAGCGCGCATGGAGTCACAGACCAGCAGGGCGGCGATGTGTGGTGAAGGGATAAAAATTTGTGATTTGTAAGTACTTTGTGTTCAAGAGAATTAGCGCATTCGACAACGATGGGGCAAACTGGTCGACAGTTGCCCAAGGCCTATATTTCATGAAAATTAGATGCACCTGGCATCTGGCGCCTGGTGGATAAAGCTCAAGGGCAGCCGAGCTGGATCGAGCTCCCCCAGATAAGGGATGGAACGGCGTGTTCACCCCCCCATAGAAAGTTTTTTCAGAATAAGCAGAGCGAGGGATGGTTTTTCAATAAATAGTGTCAGAAACTGGACTTCGGGGTTCTGTCTTGGTGGGACCGGTGTGGTGCTGAGATCAGAGTCGGATCGCGACCTTGGACTCGTCTTGGACGAACACGGCTTTGACTCGGTTTGTCGTAAATAAACCGCTTGATTTGAATAACTCTGAAATCATCTGTACTGTGCGTTTTGACACCTTCAAAATTGGTTCATCGGGGAAATTTCAGATTTCCTAACAGTGGACAAAACCACCCGGTCGCACAACAATACTTTTATAGATTTTGGAACTCAGTACACGTATAAGGCGCACGTCCGATTTCTGGGAAAATTTTAGGCTTTTAGGTGCGCCTTATAGTCCGGAAAATACGGTAATTATGTAGAGATGAATAACGTTGTTACCTGTCCTTGGTGCGTGTTCGTTGTTGTTATGCTGCACCCTCATGGGCGGCACCACCATGGTCCGTATTGGCACTTTGCCCATCTCTCTGTCTGCATTCACTCGAGTTTTACAGTTCTGATTCCCATCAGCGAGAAAACGGCTTTCCAGGAACGGAGCGTCCGCACGGCTGGAAGAGTCTGAGGTGGGGGAGCCGTCCACAGTGTCGCAGCCACTCTCCTGCTCGTCATCAGACATGCTGCACACACACACACACACACACACACACAGAGGTTGCACAATCAGAGTCAGGGTTTCATTTCTAAATAAGGTTAATGGGGGCTTATTTATGTAGGTTTGCATGTTCTGCACATCCTTCATGTCCTCGACGTGAATGTCCTGCACGAACTTCTCTGTGTCTGACTCGTGATGTGATGGCGACCTATTCAGTGAGTGCTGGGATAGGCTTTAGCACCTACCGATCCATCAGATCCACTGGATGTGCTGGACACAGTATGACCGTTGTGTGAGTTCGTACCTGTTGGGTCTCTTGCAGGGTGACGTGCTGGACTGGACCGACGTGGTGGAGCTGGTACTGAGGGTGGAGTCCGGGCTGCTGAGGGAACAGACGCGCTCCATGTTCAAAGTGCTTCGACATGCCTCACACTCCGAAGCACCTTTACACCTGATCACACACACACACACACACACACACACACACACACACATTACATCCCCTTATCTGTCGTAGATGGACTTTGTAGTTCTAGAGATACAGATCGTAGTCCATCTATGTCTTCAGTTCCCTTTCCTCTGTTCTCTAAAGATCAGGGGACTGATGGAGAACAGGTCTTTCTTAGGTGGTGGATGATGCGATTCATACCAGACCCGAAAATGTCAAGCCACCATCATGGTGTATGCAGCGAGCGGTCAGCGCAGATGAATGAATGAATGAATGAATGAATGAATAATCCACACTGTGCAGCTACAGACGAACTACTTTCTCTGATGTCACAAGGTGGAGCAATAAGGCGGATGCATCTAATACAGTTTACATTGAGTGTATGAATTCCAACAGCACCACTGTCTGATCCACTCACAACGGCGCAACACATAGGCCTGCACGTCCTGATCAGCAGGTAACAAATGGACTACAGAATGGAATTGTAGAACTACAAAATCCAGTGATGAGTATTATACCCTCACCTGCCATATTTTAAACAAATAACCCCATATGATGAAGCTGTAGATAAAGGTGTAGATCTCAGGCTTGGCTGTGTTGGGGCGGGGGGGGGGGTAATCTGTGATCAGTGTGTGCTGGCGTTTCACCTCTTCACCCACCTCATCATTAATGGGGGGGTGTGGCACTGAAATGATGCTGTTCCAGGGAGCCCTCTCAACTATGTACCCTGCAGTATCTGCCTCTTTTAGTTCTGCTGCTGTAGTCAGTGATGCCGGAGTCACATGTTGCACTGTGTTGCAGTGTTTAGCACATTCTCCTCTCAGCACTAGGGATTCCCGGTTCGAATCCCCATCTGGTTGGAGTTTCCATGTTCTCCCCGTGTCCGCGGGGGTTTCCTCCAGGTTCTCCGGTTTCCTCCCACAGTCCAAAAACATGGATCAAGTCAATTGAGTTCTCCAAATTGCCCCATATAGAGTGTGTGTGTGTGAGTGGGTGTCTGCCCAGCGTTCGGGACGTTCTCCCCTGGATGGGCATGGGGAACCCCTCCGCGACCCTAATAGAGGATAAAGCGGGAGATAATGGCTGGATGAATGAATGAATGCTTCCTTGTCTGTTTCTTTTGAGGTGTGACCGGCTTCCTGGAGATCTTCATCCATGGTTCTGCTGACGAATACTGGATGGAACCTGAATATCAATTGGACTGGCGGTCCTGCAGGACGCCCCCTAATGGACTCACATATAGTTCTCCAGTTGTTAGTTTTTCCATTTGTTTAATATCTAGGGGTGAGCTGCAATATTCGCCGATTCACCGATTCGATTCGGAGAACCGTAGTCGACTATGAACCTCACAGTCGAATGTACCATTTTGACCACATGGGGGCGCCCATGGCTGCTGCTAAGCATTAGTTTTTACATGAAATTGTCTTTGTTTTCGTTATATATATAGCCTTTTGTCAAATAAAATCATCCTAATTTCTGCTAATATTTTTTTTAAATGATGTGTGCGCTTTAACCCATTTACGGTGCTCCAGAAAAACAAGTCAAATATTTCGAAAAATCTTTTTTAAAAACCACGCTTATAGCGCCATCTTGTGGTGAAATTTTAACTGATTCGACTATCAGTCGACTATCGGGAAAATCTGACGAATCAGATTCGACTATGAAAATCCTTAGTTGAAGACACCCCTATTAATATCTCTACATGGCTGTCCTACACTGTTGTTGCTGCCTGGCCGCTCGAGGAGGATGAGTCCCCCACTGAGTCTCGGTCCTCACAAGGTTTCTTCCTTAAATAACAACATAACAGGGAGTTTTTTCTTGCCACTGTCGCTTCGGCTTGCTCTTTGGGGGTTTAAAGGCTTTTCATTCTGTAAAGCTGCTTTGTGACAATGTACTGTTGTAAAAAGCACTATATAAATAAATAACTTGACTTACTCTAATAAGTGTCTCTCAGCTCTCTTCTCATCGTCCACATCACTGCTGATGCTGATGACACTTCCAGCAGGGCTTGGTGTTCCTCCTACATCCGCCTGTCTCTGCTTCTTGGACAGCTGGCGCAGCTCCTCTCCTGATTCCACGTTGCAACACACAGGCTCCTCCTCCTCCTGCACGGCCACCGAATGTGTCTCGCCAACACACGCCGCCGCCGGGCAGTGATCCCCCGCTTCGTCCTCCGCCGTGCTCTTTTCACTGTGCGCCGCTTTGGGTGACTGACAGATGGCATTCTGGGTGTTTGTGTTGTGTATATAGTTGCTCCTGAAAACAGAAGTGTGATTTAAAAGTGTACTAAAGAGCTGGGGGGGGGGGGGTAATTAATACCACACATCACGTAGAACAAACCTGTTCCCGCATGCTTTGTTCCGCTTGTTAGCCGCCGGCTGGGGCCACACGACGTGAGCGATGCCTATGCTGATGGGCTGGTGTGCGGACATGGTCATGTGGTTGGGGAGCAGAGGTTGAGGCATGATGGAGCTGTAGTGGTTCCCGTGTGGACGCACCTTCCTGCAGCACCGTCAGGAGAGACGGGGGTCAGACACGGCTGCATGAGTTCAAGGCAGATTAAATATATCCCCCCCAAAACTCACCCCCAGTCCGCCAGCCTCTGTGGGCCAGCCACAGAATCCGATGCAACTGGAGCCACCTGTGGCCAGGTCGGTACAAGGATCTGCTGGGCACGACTGGACCAGGCTTGCTGCAGAGACACATGGACGTCATATGAAGCTGTAGACAGAAAAAAGGCAAGGAAGCGAACCCTGTGTTTATAAGTACCTGTGTAATGACCCCTGGTCTGATCTGGAGGGGTTGAATGGCAGGAGCCTGGGACACGAGTGGCACTGCGGTCTCCATTCGGACTGAGAAACTCGCTGGTTTGTTCGGGTTCGGGGGGAGACCTGGCCACAAAAATTAAAGGTTATAAATCATTATAGTGAGTACCTCAGTGGTTTCGGTATAATACTGTGATTAACAAACATCATTATGGGCAGCAAGGTGGCACAATGGTCATCGTTCTTACCCCACAGTGCGGTGCCCCACAGTGCGGTGCCTGGGGGGGGCGCATAACAAGATATCACAGAGCAAGTGATATTAAGTGTACTGAACAAACCCTCAAGATACAACATGGAGAAATATTTAACAGAGATGATGGAGAGAAAGGCGGAGAGAGACGAAGATAACGAGAGCAACAAAAGTCAACCGAAAGCTAAATGTCGAAGCGAACGTAACGCCTGGCTTCACTCTAACTGAGGTGGAGACGAAGAAAGACCGGCGTGTCTGCTGTGTCTTTAAATGTTGGCAGCGGTCAGCGTGAAGCCAAATAGAGGAAGGCGTCACTTAAAGACATTACACCCCGATCACGCTGATAACCGCTTGAGTTTTTAAATCGTAAACATGACGCGTATATCCAGCAATCATAACGCTTTATGAAAGCTGCTACAGAAAAGCAGTGCTGCAAAACGGACGCGTTGGAGACATTAGTTCTGACTTCCTCAAATAAAAAAAAATAAATAAAAAAAAAATAAAAAAACAGCACAAATTGCTGAATTCATTTTTGTTTTGTAGGTTAAAGTGTTAATTGTGCTGCAGAATCAATATTGCTGATGAATTTGAATTTATTATTATTTATTGATTTTATATCATTTCATTTTTCAGTATCAAATGCCAGTCAGTTCAATAATGTTTCTCGTTTACATAAGGATTTCATTCGTTTCTGATACAAACTAAAAAAACAAAGTTTATAAAATGATTCTTTGTTCTCAGTTGATCTATATTTCTTTCTTTTTTGTTTTCTTTATTGTTAATAAGGAGAAATTGTTATAAAAGAGGTGTACTTATAACAAATTTATAGACAAATGATACTACAGTGGGTGTGTAAAAATACTTTTTCATCCCATTTTGTCATGTACGGGGAGGGGGGGGCAAAAAGTTTTCTTCTTCCTAGGGGGGGCTTGACAGAAAATAATTGAGAATCACTGAACTAAACACATGAGTGTTTGACCCAAATCATATGGAGCAGCTCATTTTCTTTCATAATGGCATTAATCTCCCTGCACTACCGCAAAAGTCCACACGATGGCACCAAAAGGCTGTGTAGTCATTTAGGCATTTAAAGCTGGAGATAATCCAATTTAGTTTACTGAACTAAACACAGGAGGGGCGGCACGGCGGCTTAGTGGTTTAGCATGTTCTCCTCTCAGCGCTAGGGATTCCCGGTTCAAATCCCAATCTGGGAGGAGTTTCCATGTTCTCCCCGTGTCCGCGAGGGTTTCCTCCGGGTTCCTCCCACAGTCCAAAAACATGGATCAAGCCCCATATAGAGTGTGTGTGTGTGTGAGTGAGTGTGTGCCCAGCGATAGATTGGCGCCCTGTCCTGGGTGTATCTGCCCAGCGCCCGAGACGTTCTCCCCTGGATGGACATGGGGAACCCCCCCCCCATGACCCTAATAGAGGATAAAGCGGGAGATAATGGATGGATGAACTACACACAGGTGTAAATGAGAGATTAAGTCATGTGACCTTACCTATATGAATTAATACATAACTAGATTGCAGGAATAATATTGGAATAAAATTAGATAAGTGAGATCATCATAAGCTCATATATGTGCAAGGTGCCATGATGATTAGACAAATAAACGTATGAACTGTGCTGCCTGTACGAACTGTGCTGCCAGTACAAACTGTGCTGCAGGTACGAACTGTGCTGCAGGTACGAACTGTGCTGCAGGTACGAACTGTGCTGCCGGTACGAACTGTGCTGCCGGTACGAACTGTGCTGCCGGTACAAACTGTGCTGCCGGTACAAACTGTGCTACGAACTGTGCTGCCTGTATGAACTGTGCTGCCGGTACGAACTGTGCTTCCGGTACAAACTGTGCTTCCGGTACAAACTGTGCTGCCGGTACAAACTGTGCTACGAACTGTGCTGCCTGTACGAACTGTGCTGCCGGTACGAACTGTGCTGCCGGTACGAACTATGCTGCCGGTACGAACTGTGCTGCCGGTACGAACTGTGCTACGAACTGTGCTGCCGGTACGAACTGTGCTACGAACTGTGCTGCCGGTACAAATTGTACTGCCGGTACGAACTGTGCTACGAACTGTGCTGCCGGTACGAACTGTGCTGCCGGTACGAACTGTGCTACGAACTGTGCTGCAGGTACGAACTGTGCTTCCGGTACAAACTGTGCTGCCGGTACAAACTGTGCTACGAACTGTGCTGCCTGTACGAACTGTGCTGCCGGTACGAACTGTGCTGCCGGTACGAACTGTGCTACGAACTGTGCTGCAGGTACGAACTGTGCTGCAGGTACGAACTGTGCTGCCTGTACGAACTGTGCTGCCGGTACGAACTGTGCTGCCGGTACAAACTATGCTGCCGGTACGAACTGTGCTACGAACTGTGCTGCCGGTACGAACTGTGCTACGAACTGTGCTGCCGGTACAAACTGTGCTACGAACTGTGCTGCCGGTACAAATTGTACTGCCGGTACGAACTGTGCTACGAACTGTGCTGCCGGTACGAACTGTGCTGCCGTTACCTGTTATAGTTGGGGGACAGAGAATGAGTGTTTGCTGAAAGGAGTCTCCAAACGGAGCGCTTCCTGTTTGCAGTGGAATCCCAGGATGCATGACGGATGGGGCAGATGGGGCCAAAGGCTGGAAGAAAGCACAAACATACCATCATCACAGATGCACTGAAAGTAAACGACCTACAGGGGGCGTGGTGAGTAGAAAATACAGCTGTAAGTGTTCCATCTTGGTGCAAACGGGTTGTTAAATCATTAAAGCCACAAACAAAACTCCTCAATTCTTTCACCATCATCAACATGGAGTGCATTCCTATAGCCTGCTGTGGTTCTGTTCCAACACGAGCTGAACCGACCCCTGCCATTAACTCGGGAACTCCGGAACCGGACCGAAGGACCCCGGCCGTACGCGGCTCGCGGAAGCTACACGAAGGAAAAACACCCTCATGAAATATTAAGAACGTAATCAGGACTCTATAAAACAGATCCGCGTGTCGCCTGGAGGTCGGCTCGCCGAGGATGACGACGGTTCCTGATTAATTTCCCCCTCCCATGGCAACTGAACGCTCGCTGGTGTTGCCATGACTATGACGCTGGCAAGCAATATGCAGAGGTTTTGCGAGCTGTGCGCGAGAACAATGGCGCGAGGGTAAACGAAGCCGCTCACATTAGACGAGGTGACACATGAGGCGGAACCACAGCACTGTGGGATCATCGACAGGACACAGCAGGGTTCACAAGATGCATGTTAAACTATATGGACCAAAGTGCTGGGATAGGCCTCATATCACAGAATCCGGGTGTTCCGGGGGGTTTTATTGCTGCAGGGCTTTTCTTTTGTTTAGACAAAAGATCTTGTATTTTGGAAAAATAGGTTTCAAGTTGGCGGCACGGTGGCTTAGTGGTTTAGCACGTTCTCCTCTCAGCGCTAGGGATTCCCGGTTCAAATCCCCATCTGGGTGGAGTTTCCATGTTCTCCCCGTGTCCGCGTGGGTTTCCTCCGGGTTCTCCGGTTTCCTCCCACAGTCCAAAAACATGGATCAAGTCAAGTGACTTCTCAAAATTGCCCCATATAGAGTATGTCTGTGTGAGTGAGTGTGAGCCCAGTGAGAGATTGGTGCCCTGTTCTGGGTGTATCTGCCCAGCGCCCGAAACGTTCTCCCCTGGATGGGCATGGGGAACCCCCCCGCGACCCTAATAGAGGATAAAGCGGGAGATAATGAATGAATGAATGAATTTAAAGTGACTTAGTGTAAAGCAGGAGTGTGGGAGTTTTTAACTGTTCTGAAGTTAAAGGTTAGGTGCTGAAATACTAACTATTCTGGAAAGACTTTTGAGTACTGATGTGAGGGAATTGGGAACATTGATCCCATTATCGTTATCTCTGGTGTGAGATGGGGTTGAGTCCGTATTGACCTTGTTATGTGCAGTTCGGCACAGAAAAGGCTCTTACCCAAACTGTTGGAAGCATACACTCATCCATATTTCATGGCTGGCTGTTTAATTTGACCTCTCTTTGGTAATGGGACTAAACACAGTGCCAGTTTAGAGATTCAGAGGTGTGTCCCAAAACTTTTGCCCATATATGGCAGTTCCACACACACCACACACCCGCATGTTTATGTCACCTGTGAGCTGCACCGTACCTGTGCGTGACCTCCGGCCAACTTGTTGAAGGGAACGGTGAGGTTGGGTGCTGATGCGGTGGCTCTAGGAAAGGGCGCTTTGTTCCAGCTGACGGTGTCGTAATGACCGGGACGCGAGCGGCACACGTCCATGATGTGGAAACATGATTTCACACTGTGATGAAAAGAACAGATCACTCAACTCATCATTCTGAGGACGCGATGTCGATCGTAACGGCGCGGCAGACGTACTGATTGCTTTGAGGGAAGTCCAGCAGGTGCTGCATGGTGACGAACGGATGGTTGAGCGCCTCAGCGGGGACGATCCTCTTCTCTGCATCGATCAGCAACATCTTCTTCAGCAAAAGCACAAACTCTCCACGGTCCACTTTCTCTGCCAACAAGTCGCCGCCTTCCAGATCCATCACTAAATTCACCTGGAGGTGACGGAGGAACAAACCGTCAGCTACGACCTACAGCTAGAACCTTACACCAAAGCAACTGCAAAGGCAGAGTGGGGGATACGGCAGTCACGCTCGGACTCTCACTGCGACGTAATTCACTCCCGGTTTAGAAAAGTCTCTTTAAGTACAAACTCCTGAAGTTTATCCTCTATTAGGTTCGCGGGGGAAGGGGGGGGGTTCCCCATGCCCATCCAGGGGAGAACGTCTCGGGCGCTGGGCAGATACACCCAGGACAGGGTGCCAATCTATCGCTGGGCACACACTCACTCACACAGACACACTCTATATGGGGCAATTTGGAGAACTCAATTGACCTTGATCCATGTTTTTGGACTGGACGGAGAACCCGCGGATATGGACAGAACATGGAAACTCCACCCAAATGGGGATTCGAACCGGGAATCCGGTTCTCCATGCCCATCCAGGGGAGAGCGTCTCAGGCACTGGGCAGATACACCCAGGACAGGGGCGCTATCTATCACTGTGCACACACTCACACTCTAAATGGGGCAATTTGGAGAATTCAATTGACCTTGATCCATGTTTTTAGACCGTGGGAGAGAACCGGAGAACCCGGAGGAAACCCACACAGACACGGGGAGAACATGGAAACTCCACCCAGATTGGGGTTCGAAACGGGAATCCCTAACACTGAGAGGTGAACGTGCTGACCACTAAGCCAACGTGCCCCCCCCCCAATACTAACATGATGTTTGTAAACAGGTTTCAATATAAAAGCCTAAAAAAAAAGATTAACCCTGGTAGATCTCACAGATCTCAATGACCTGTCCAGTGGAAAAGTAGATCTCGGGCCAGAAAAGTGTGGGCACCCCTGTTCTAGGGTAAATAAATATATTTAGGAGATGATGCGTTTCCTTTGATCCTCAACGTTGTGTGTACTATCCCTTCAGTCGTGTCTGACCCTTTCACACTCCAGGTTTGTGGGCATGATGAGGTTGTTCCCTGATTGTGAGGAGGTGGTTGAACCACCCTCTGTGCCACCTGAGAATTGTGTGATTGTGTATCAGTTGTAAAGTTAATACCGCTACAGATCACTCCATTGACTCTGCTCACTGGTGGATGTGCAGTGTGTGTGTGTGTGTGTGTGTGTGTGACCATGTCGGCACTTACATGCACTATATCATCCAAACAGCTGAAAATGTACTTTCTGGCTTCCTTCGATTTCATCCCGGTTTCGGCTTCGTGTTCCTCCGTCGACTGGAAACACAGGAGAAGAAATATCAAAGGCCGGTTCTGCTGGAGACCGCAGATCCAGAACACAGTGTACCTTCAGTCTCCATGCTGCATACGAGGAATCCGTCTCTCTGCAGAAGAAGCGCGCCGTCTTCGTCCCCATGTTCAGTAAATGTTCTCCTGGTACGCCCTGCGTCTGCGAGATGTAGCGGATCTGAGGGGACACGGCGAGAGACGGGTTACAGGGGTTACTGGATGTACTGATCCTGGATCAGTACTCACTTCATCAACACTGCTGGGTCTGATCCACTCATCAGCACGACACACACACACACACACACACACACCCCGACAACTCAGCATGAAAGCAGAAGAAGCAACGATACAACAATCTGAGCTTCTGCGTGAGACAGGAGTGAGACAGCAAGAGTCCATTTTGAGAGTGAGACAAGAGCAGGAGGAAGAGATGAGAGATGAGAGAGACCTGAGGGACAGAGAACAAGCAGGACAAATGTGACGGACATGAGAGAGCTGACAGCAAGGACAAGAATGCAAGACATAAACTGAATGTGAGAGAGAGACAAAAAAACGAGACAGGAGCTGGATGGGGAAAGATGGGGGGGAGGGGGGGGGGGGGGGGGCACAAAGCAAGGGACAGCCAGACACACAAACAAAAACGGAACAGCTGAACAAAGAAAGGACAATATTAAAAATAATAAAGAAATATTCTGTTAAGGAACCAAAAATGGGTTTCACTTCAACAACACAACGTTCCTGTTCTGTTCGTTCAACCATGGACGAGCCTGCACACGCAGTATGAGCAGGTAAGTGTGTGTGTGTGTGTGTGTGTGTGTGTGAGTGTGTGTGTGTGTGATAGAGAGCAGGACAGAGAGACAGGTCACACTGACGTCAGTAGCACCCTGCTGTGAGGTCACACATCCATTTTGAAACAAAGTGAGACTGAACAGCTCCACCAGCAGAACCAACTCTGACACTTCAGCTTGAAGCTCGACGACATCCTGACTCCAGACATATAAACACACACACACATATATACACACACATATATACACACACACACACACACACACACACTTCCCTTACTTTATTCATAACTATGTCAATACGACTTCAGTTTAAAAATAAATTACATTTCGTTTGCCTCTCAGTGCTAGGGATTCCCGGTTCGAATCCCCATCTGGGAGGAGTTTCCATGTTCTCCCCGTGTCCGCGTGGGTTTCCTCCGGGTTCTCCGGTTTCCTCCCACAGTCCAAAAACATGGATCAAGTTAATTGAGTTCTCTAAATTGCCCCATATAGAGTGTGTTTGAGTGTGTGATTGTGTACCCAGCGATGGATTGGCGCAGTGTATCTCCCCTGGATGGGCATGGGGAACTCCACCGCGACCCTAATAGAGGATAAAGCGGGAGATAATGAATGAATGAATGAATTTACATTTTGGTCATTTATCAGACACTTTTATCCAAAGCGACTTACAAGGTGAGCACAGGGTTCATCACAACATCCCTGGAGCAATGAGGGTTAAGGGTCTTGCTCAAGGACCCACACTGGTAACTTCAGTGGACCTGGGATTTGAACCCCCAACCTTCAGATTGATAACCCAATACCCTGACCACTGAACTACCACTCCCTACATTCATTCACAATTACATGTCCTCATAGTGTTACATTCATTCATTCATTCTCCTCCACTTTATCCTCGCAGTGGGGTTCCCCATGCCCATCCAGGGGAGAACGTCTCGGGCGCTGGGCAGATAGACCCAGGACAGGGCGCCAATCCATCGCTGGGCAATAGTGTTACATATACCTGTAAACACACACACACCATGTAGGCTCCACACAGAAAACCCTCGTAAAAGCCGCAATCTGGAACACGACCCTGTGACCATCACCCCTCCCCCACCCCCCACCCTGAGTACATCACTACATTTACATTACATTTGGTCATTTATTGGACGCTTTTATCCAAAGCGACTTACAAGGTGAGCACAGGGTTCATCACAACATCCCTGGAGCAATGAGGGTTAAGGGTCTTGCTCAAGGACCCACACTGGAAACTTCAGTGGAGCTGGGATTTGAACCCCCAACCTTCAGATTGAGAGCCCAATGCCCTAACCACTGAGCTACCGCTCCCTCACTACAATGAGTGTTGGTTGAATTTGCACCGACAGGCTGCCGCTGCTGAAGGCGTGGTCGACATGACGACTGTTACACATCCACCGACAGCTTTGTGTTTTAAAGTGCAGTTTATAAACCCAAAGTAAAATCAAATGTGGGCCCTTCTGTTCTGGAACCGGACAGAGCCGGACAGGCGGGACGTCGGCGCGGACTTCCCGGCATGAATGTTTTGATCGGTGCGTTGTGAAGACCAGACAAGGAGGGCAATTCATCAGCATTCCAATCTCTGACATCATCACACTGGCAACCGAAAGCCCTTCAGTCGGTCCGTCAGTCGGGACGTGCTCGTCCACGAGAGGGCGTGTCCACACGAGGCTGTTTCAACTTCTGATCCATTGCTTGGGGTACTTGTTAAGCCAGTGTGCTGGGTTCACCAGTCTTGATCGGAGAACCCGTAGTTCAGGGGTTGCAAAATGGACAGCGGGCCATGTGTAGGGGGCATCATGGGGAAAGCATCAGGCCTTTAATCCTCCCACCCGCATCACACCATCCATACGAACTGTGCAGCGAGCCACATGTTTAAGAGCTGAAGTCCCTGGAGAGGCATCTTCTATAAATACATTCTGCTGTGTGGGGTGGAACTGGAACCCCCCTCCCCGCCCCCCGCCCCTCCTCCCCCCACGTGAAAGAGGAACAGCAATGAGGCAGGATCTGATTACCAACATAAATCAAGGCGGTTGCTAATATGAGACACACATGACCGATATGGAGCTGAACGCGTGTGATGTTTATATCTCAGATGAAATATTAATACAGAAACATTAATATTAATAAACAGACTAAAGAACGGGGGCTCGAATTACCACAATCAAGAAACAAACACTGACAAAGTCATCGGCCACTTTATTAGATACGCCGTTTCGTTCAACGCTCACAGCTCGACCTTTTATATACACGCACTTTGTAGTTATAGTTACAGACTGTGATTGGTTCTCGTTACTCCATCCTCTTAAGATCAGGAACTCTAAAAAAGAGGGGCAGCAAACCTTTTGCTGCCATCTGTGTCATCATCCTGAAATCTGCTCATAGCGGGGTGTGACGTTTGCGCCATTGGCGCCACTTACACCATCAGTGTAATTACAGTACTGAGAACTAGGGGTGAGCTGCAATATTCGCTGATTCGACGATTCGATTCGGAGAACCGTAGTCGACTATGAACCTCATAGTCGAATGTACCATTTTGACCACATGGGGGTGCCCATGGCTGCTGCTAAGCATTAGTTTTTACATGAAATGTCTTTGTTTTCGTTATATATATATAGCCTTTTGTCAAATAAAATCATCCTAATTTCTCGAAAATAAAAAAAGAAAAAACAAACAATAAAGGTTTTCTTTTGTTAGAAAAACAAGTAAAATATAAAAAAAAAAATATTTTTTAAAAACTACGCCCTTAGCGCCATCTTGTGGTGAAATTTTAACTGATTCGACTATCAGTCGACTATAGGGAAAATCTGACGAATCAGATTCGACTATGAAAATCTTTAGATGAATACAGCCCTACTAAGAACTATCCACCAACGATGCAATTCCTAACCCCCCCCCCACATACCACCCCCACCCCCACAGTGCAATTTACATTTCTATCACATATTGACCTACAAGGCCTTTTAAGACTGAGAAGAAACTCAAGCAGACATGGGGAGAACATGCCAACTCCACCCTACCAAGGAATCCTTTTTCTAAGCACTACACCGGGTTGCTGCCCAAATTAGAGCACAAAACGCAAAGGATATAATTTCACAGGGACGTGGATGGAGTTTAAAACGGAGGAGCTGCATCTTGTGAGGAACGAGATTAAATTCACATCCCACGTTGTGAAGTGCTCTGGAAGCAATTACATAAAAGCATCAGTGTAGTTAAAGCTGTACTTAATTTTCTGTGGCAGACACTTTATCATCTCCCACAACCTGAAGACGGAACGTCCCGCCACGGCGTGATGCTACAGAGCACGATCTACTACTCCATCTCGCGGATTTCATTCAGCTCAGTGTTTTGCTCCCGGTAGCTTCTCCTCGGTGAGATCAGAACCTGCACAGATCATCATTTTCAGCGCAGGGCAACACGACGCCCGGCTTTATAAATAACCCCACGCTCGTGCCGCGTGCTCAGGCGGGACCTCAGAATATCAGGCGAAACTAAAATACAGAGGGATGGTGGGAAACCCTAACGCAGCGCTGAGGGAGATCCATCACCAGTTCAATTCCCATGCCTTCCCCAGAAACAAGGTTCTAATCTGGGCCTGTTGCTGCCTGCCAATCTCTCTCTCTCTCACACACACACACACACACACACACACACACACACACACACTCACAATGCCTCTGAAAGATTCCCTAACGTGTCTCCGGAGGGGGCAGGAAACAAGGAGGAGACAAAGGAGTTACAGAAGGCCCTGTGCTGAAAACAGATGTGCGGAGAAAAGGAATTCTGGGTTCTTCTTTGCAGTCCGGAGCAAAACAGATGACGTGGTGTCGAGAACACAGATGTGTGAGAAGTCAGATCTCTGCAGACAGTTTGTATTTCACACTTAGGCCATGTGCAGATTATTTCTCCTGCACGTGTGATGCAGTGGGCGGTGTAGCGATCATCACATCGGCCTCTCAGGCGCTGGGGATGCAGGTTCGAACCCTGATCTGGGTGGACTTCTCCCCATGTCTGCGTCCGGGTCGTCCAAAAAAAAAACAACATGGATTCAAGGTGAACTGACCGCTAGTAATTGACCTCTTTCTAAATTGCCCCTTTATAGTGCATGTGTCTGTGTGAGTGAGTTTGTGCCCAGCAGTGGATTGGCACTCTGACATGGGTCTATCGGCCCAGAGCCAGAAACATTTTTCCCTAGATGGGAATGGGGACATGGGCTCATAGTGGGCGAGCATCACAAACAGGTAGTTTAATCCAAATATTATTATTAATCACTAGGGGTGTCTTCAACTAAGGATTTTCATAGTCGAATCTGATATTTTCCCTATAGTCGACTGATAGTCGAATCAGTTAAAATTTTACCACAAGATGGCGCTATAAGCGTGGTTTTTAAAAAAGATTTTTTAAAAATATTTAGTTATATATTTTATATTGTTAAAGCGCACACATCATTTAAAAAATAATATTAACAGAAATTAGGATGATTTTATTTGACAAAAGGCTATATATATATAACGAAAACAAAGACCTAACTAATGCTTTGCAGCAGCCATGGGCACCCCCATGTGGTCAAAAATGGTACTCCGAATCGAATCGTCGAATATTGCAGCTCACCCCTATTAATCACAAAACATCATGATTTGAGAGATACAACAAAGTTATTCAGACATTGACATTGCGAGGATGCTACACACTACACATCGGTTTGTGTTGCGTAAGGATGAACTCCCATCATGAAGCAGAGGTCACAGTCTTCTAAAGGTGGACAGAAGGTCTGATGACTCCTGGGGTTAGGGTCTAATGTACTCATCAGCATGACTGAACTACTTCATCGTAAGAGCGCCATCAACATCCTCAATATCGTCATGATGACCATCCATCCATCCATCCATTCGTTATCTTCCGCTTGTCTGGGGTTCGGGTCGTGGGGGCAGCAACCAAAGTAGGGAGACCAAGACGTCCCTTGTCCCCGGACACCTCCACCAGCTCGACTGGGGAACCCCGAGGTGTTCCCAGACCAACTGAGAGATATAATCTCCAGCGTGTCCTGGGTCTTCCCGGGGGTCTCCTCCCAGCTGGACTTGCCTGAAACACCTCCCTAGGGAGGCGTCCAGGAGGCCTCCTTACACATGATGATGTCATGATGACATTCATAAGAAAAAAGAAGCTTATAAGCAATAAGGCATTTTAGGTTGTACAGTGTTGTGAATAAATCACGGGAATGAGGTGTGACTGTACGTATCGTGCCTAACGCCTCTCCTGTGCCTTCATTTTTAATAATTCATAGACAATAATCATAACATCAAGATCTGTAATCATCTCGCCCCCGCTTCAGACGACCATAAAGTCTATTCTGGATCTATATGGAGAAGATGACATCACACAGGGAGGAACTCCTCTCTCCCATCCGCCCTCCTGACGATGACTTCAGCACTGTAACAACAAGCTATGTTTAAAGGCTTTTAGGCTTTTAAAAACAAACCTCAGTCCGAGGTGGGACAGGTGACCGTCACAGGGCAGCGGTGTTTTCTCAGCATGCCCCACTGCAAAGCATTATACATGTGCTGCCAATAACGCAGGCAAATACAGTTTGTCACTTTATGCAAATGAGGAGTGAATTCCAGCAGGCAGCTGCCGGAGGTCCTGGGCTGGCTGCAAAACACTAGGGCTGTATTCAACTAAAGATTTTCATAGTCGAATCTGATTCGTCAGATTTTCCCTATAGTCGACTGATAGTCGAATCAGTTAAAATTTCACCACAAGATGGCGCTAAGGGCGTAGTTTAAAATTTTTTTTTTTTTTTTAAATATTTTACTTGTTTTTCTTTTTTCTTTTTTTTTTCTAGAAATTAGGAAGATTTTATTTGACAAAAGGCCATATATATATATATATATATATAATGAAAACAAAGACATTTCATGTAAAAACTAATTGCTTAGCAGCAGCCATGGGCACCCCCATGTGGTCAAAATGGTACATTCGACTATGAGGTTCATAGTCGACTACGGTTCTCCGAATCGAATCAGCGAATATTGCAGCTCACCCCTACAAAACACCCTCACTGCTAAAAACACTCACTATTAATACAGAACCGATCGACGTCCTATGGCTCACCTGCACCGACAACATCCCATAATTACAGTGCAAACATCAGGGACAAGAGAACATGGAGGGGAGAACCCGAAAACTCCACTCAGATGGAGATTTGAAACTGGAGCCCGAGAGTTGAGATGCAAACACTAAGTCACTGAACTAACGTTTATTATTCATTTCATCCATTATCTTCATCTTCATCCTCTACTAGGGTCGCAGGGGGTTCCACGCCCATCCAGGGGAAAACGTTTCGGGTGCTGGGCAGATACACCGAGGACAGGACGCCAATCTGTCGCTCACTGACACACACACACGGGGCAATTTAGAACATCCAATTTACCTTGAAGCCATGTTTTTGGACTGTGGGAGAGAAGCGGAGACACTGGACACGGGGAGAACATGGAAACTCCACCCAGATCAGATTTGAACCTGGATCCTCAGCGCTGAGAGGCAGACATGTTAACCACTACACCACCGTTCGGCCCCACCTTTCATTCTGACCCTAGAGTAAACCCTCAAACCCCATAAAGCTCAACCTGCGTACACTCAACACATCCCCAAACAGATGGACAAAGACCCAGTTGTGCTTCAAGCTCAGGTTAATTGACTCTAAGTGACATGAGGAACTTCCCACACATCTGCATCAGGTGCATCCCAGGTCTACATAAAGACTAATAACTTACCTGATCATATTCCAGTGCTCCGGGGTAGAGGGGCCACCCCAGGAAGAGCTCTGCTATCACACATCCTAACGACCACATGTCTATGGCTTCACAAAACGGCAGGCCCAAGATGATTTCCGGAGCCCTGCGGGAAGAAAAGAGCTGATCAGACGGGCGGACAGCGACGGTATGTCAACAATGGAGGTGAACTTTGTAGTTAATATACAGGTCTTATGTAGGTGGTGGTTGGGTGTGGTAGCTACTATACTCTAACCCTATCTACCAACTTGGAATACGAGCAAGTTGCTTTGGAGAACGTCTAAAGCAGTGCTTCTCAAATAGTGGGGTGTGGTGCAAGGGGGGGGGGGGCGCATAACAAGAAATCACAGAGCAAGTGATATTAATTGAACTGAACAAATTCGTTTCTGTTACAAACTAAAAAAACAAAGTTAATAAAATGATTCTTTGTTCTAAGTTGATCTATACTTCTTTCTTTTTTGTTTTCTTTAATGTTAATAAGGATACATTGTTATAAAAGAGCTGTATTTATAACAAATTTATAGACAAATCATACTAAAGGGGGCGTGTAAAAATACTTTTTCACCCCATTTTTGATAAATTTGGGGGGATAAATCATGTGTGGGGGGCGCAAAATGTTTTCTTCTTCCTAGGGGGGCTTAACAGAAAATAATTGAGTATCACTGGTCTAGTGTAATAGGTGGTGGTCATGCTCAGCACTGCAGTGACGCCGCTGTGATGGTGGTGGTGGTGTGGTGTGTGTATAGAGTTGAGTGAGTATGAGTGAATCAGGCACAGCTGTGGTGCTCATACTAGGGCTGCAACAACGAATCGATAAAATCGATAAAAATCGATTATCCAAAGTATCGATAATGGATTTCCATTATCGATTCGTTGGGTCGCACTATTTCCGCGTTACTCGCGATGTCGTAACCGCTTGCGTCACCTGCAGCGCTTCAATAACGCTGGAAAATAATAGCGGGTGGAGCAGAACGAGGCAGAGTCTGCAAAACAAGTTGATAAATCGTACAAATGAGACACAACCAACGCTGAAAAAGCTTCCGTTTAAATCCAAACTGCGGGAGCTTCACCTGGCGATTCCACCTTCACCGAGGAGCTGATTCTCAAGCTCTGCGAACATGAACTTAGCTGCACGGAGATGATACATGATGGAGAACATGTCTTAACGTCCGTTATACGAATACGTCCGCAGTTCCCGGGACATGTCCGTATTTCGCGTCCTGTCCCGGGTTTTTTTTAAAGTGAGGAAATGTCCTGTTTTTTAAATGACCTTCATTGGATCATTAAATGTCCCGGCACTGGGACACTGCGTGTGGGTCCGCAAGCAACTCGCAAGTTTAAAGCGCAAGTCTGTTTACAAAAGCGATTTCAGAACGGGTCGAGACAAACGGGGAAGCAAATATGTCCCGGTGTCCAATTGACATTTCACACAAGAGGTATTTTTTTGTTCATTAGCTAATTTGTTAATTTATTTTTTTCAATAGCTGATTGTTAATTAGTTCATTTGTTAATTATTTGTTAATTTTTTTTTCCAATAGGCTACAGAACAGACAATATTTGGTTCATTACTGAGAGCAACTGAGCATCATGTGTTATTTGGAATTGAGCATAATATAAAAGTATGTTTAAACACTTAAACATACTATATATAAAATACTATACTATAGAATAATTTTACTGAACCCCCCCAAACATAAGTGTTTAAATGTGCTTTTATAAATACATACAACTTGTACACAAAGGTGCTAATTAATGATCAAGCTTCACGTTTTAATTCATTCATTCATTATCTTTGCTTTATCCTCTATTAGGGTCGCGGTGGGGTTCCCCATGCCCATCCAGGGGAGAACATCTCGGGCGCTGGGCAGATAGACCCAGGACAGGGCGCCAATCCATCGCTGGGTACACAATCACACACTCAAACACACTCTATATGGGGCAATTTAGAGAACTCAATTAACTTGATCCATGTTTTTGGACTGTGGGAGGAAACCGGAGAACCCGGAGGAAACCCACGCGGACACGGGGAGAACATGGAAACTCCACCCAGATGGGGATTCAAACCGGGAATCCCTAGTGCTGAGAGGCGAACGTGCTAAACCACTAAGCCGCCCCCACGTTTTAATTATTTGATAAAATATGAGTGAAGACACTGCACACTGAGTGAGGTTGAATTAGTTGCATTTAAAGAGAATTAAGTAACACATTAGAGCGACTCAAATTTGTGTAATTTAGTATTTTTTTTCACACTATGCTACATATTGTCAGTGTGTGTGTGAGATTTGTGTTTAATTGCTCTTTGGGCTAATTGGATGCCTTAAACTCATACTGTAAACAAAACCAGACATTTATTGACCTGCTTAATAATTCTATAGTGTAGCTGGTTTTCTTCATAACTACTGACATGTGATGTTCTCATTTGTAAGTCGCTTTGGGTAAAAGTCTTTTAAAAAATTTTTTTTTTATATTCATCCGATTCATGATTAATCGAAAAAATAATCGGCCGATTAATCGATTATCAAGATAATCGTTAGTTGCAGGCCTAGCTCATACATTGCATTTGTGCAGAATCATGGCGTGGATCATGTGGCACCCCGTGAGGTTCCGGGACATGCAGCTCCGGTCCAGGCTGGTTAAGGTAATCTGAGCCTGAAGCTTAGTGTTTCTCAGGTTGCAGTGGAGTCTTATTACTGATGTCAGTGTTTGCATACAGGTCTCTAACAGTGATCCACCAAAACACTGCTCTGCACACCAAGACCCGAGAGTCACTGTGTGACCCTCAGGGACAGAGCACAAAAGTGCTTTGTTTTCAATAAATACACTACATGGAGGGCAGTGGTTAGCATGTTCTCCTCTCAACACTAGGGATTCCTGGTTAGAACCCCAATCTGGATGGAGTTTCCATGTTCTCCCCGTGTCCGCGTGGGTTTCCTCCGGGTTCTCCGGTTTCCTCCCACAGTCCAAAAACACGGATCAAGTCAATTGAATCCTCCAAATTGCCCCATATAGAGTGTGTCTGTGTGAGTGAGTGTGTGCCCAGTGATAGATTGGCGTCCTGTCCGGGGTCTATCTGCCCAGCGCCCGAAACGTTCTCCCTTGGATGGGCATGGGGAACCCTCCCGCGACCCTAATAGAGATAAAGCGGAGGATAATGGATGGATGGACACTACATGGAGGGCAGCACGCTGGTTTCATGGATTCATGTTAAATTGCCCCTATATATAGTATGTGTGTGTGGATTGGCACCCTGTTCTGGGTGTATCTGCCCAGCGCCCCGAAATGTTCTCCCCTGGATTGGCATGGGGAACCCCCCCCTAAACCCCGACCCTAAACCCTGGTAGAAAATTAGGCTTAAGATAAAAAGATGAAACACTACATGGACAAAATGTCCCAGGACACCTAGTGGTGCTTTTTATAAACACCCCACCCCTCTGTGTCTGCTTTCTCTAAGAGTTTATCTACAGGAACGTCTCCATCTATTGGAGCATTGGACGTTGGATGAGGTTGAAGTCAGGGCTCTGTGTGGGCCAGTCAAAACCACTGGATGCACTGTACACTGAGACCTTCCCCAAACTGCAACACATGGCAAAGTGCATGATTTAATACACCTGCAGCAGAGGGACTGAATTAAAGAGCTGTGATTAAGAGGTGTGTTCTGATATATTTGTCCACACTGTGGATGATAACTCATCTGGATGCTGGTACTGGAGTTCAGCAGCAGCAGCAGCAGCAGGTTCCTCAACATCAACTATAAATCATCTCCTCCTGGAAATTTGTCATTTCTCAGTATATTGGTGGGAAACATCCGGCACTGAAAACGTCACCGGCCAAGAATCATTACACACGGCCACAATACGAGGCCATCACAGTCCTCCAGGGTGCTTCAGAATTTCTGTGCAGGGGTAACTACGCTGGGAAGATCAGCAGCTACAGGAATGAGCTAAAGCAGCGAGATGCATTTAACAATTAGGAAGCAAAATATTCAATAAGTGTCCGAGGCTGCAACTCTGCCAGAGTCATGACCTTAAACCAGCGATTCTCAATTATTTTCTGTTAAGCTCCCCCTAGGAAGAAGAAAACATTTTGAGCCCACCCCACCCCCACCACACACACTCACCCCGCACATGACAAAATGGAATGAAAAAGTATTTTTACTCGCCCACTGTAGTATCATTTGTCTATAAATTTGTTATATATGTTATTTGTAAGTACAACTTTTATAACAATGTATCCTTATTAACAATAAAGAAAACATAAAAAAGAAAGAAATATAGATCACCTTAGAACAAAGAAGAAGTCGATTAACTTTGTTTTTTAGTTTGTAACAGAAACGAATGAAATCCTTATTTAAACAAGAAACATTTTTGAACTGACTGACATTTGATACTCATTCATTCATTATCTCCCGCTTTTCTCCTCTATTAGGGTCGCGGTGGGGTTCCCCATGCCCATCCAGGGGAGAACATCTCGGGCGCTGGGCAGATAGACCCAGGACGGGGCGCCAATCCATCACTGGGCACACACTCACACACACTCTATATGGGGCAATTTTGAGAATTCAATTGACTTGATCCATGTTTTTGGACTGTGGGAGGAAACCGGAGAACCCGGAGGAAACCCACGCAGACACGGGGAGAACATGGAAACTCCACCCAGATGGGGATTCGAACCGGGAATCCCTAGTGCTGAGAGGCGAACGTGCTAACCACTAAGCCACCATGCCACCGGAATTTGATACTGAAAAATTTAATTAAATAAAACCAATAAATAATAATAAATTGTAATTCATCAGCAACATTCATTCAGGAGCTCAATTTATTGACACTTTAACCTACAAAACAAAAATGATTACAACGATTTGTGCTGTTTTTTTTATCAAAATAAAAATTAATAATGAAGTCAGAACTGATGTCTTCAATGCTTCCGTTTTGGCGCTTTCATAAAGTGTTATGATCGATTCTCTACTCGTCATGTTTATGATTTAAAAACTAAAGCGGTTATCGGCGTGATCGGGGTGTAATGTCTTTAAGTGACGCCTTCATTTATTTGGCTTCACGCTGTCCGCTGCCAACATTGAAAGACACAGAAGACACACCGCTCTTTCTTCGTCTCCACCTCAGGTACAGTGAAACCAGGCGCTACATACACTTTCGACATCGTTTCCTCATTTTAGTTTTCGGTTGACTTTTGTTGCTCTCATTATCTTCGTCTCTCTCCGCCTTTCTCTCCTCGTCTCTGTTAAATATTTCTCCATGTTGTCTCTTGAGGGTTTGTTCAGAACACTTAAAATCACTTGCTCTGTGATATCTTGTTATGCGCCCCCCACTATTATGAGTGGATGAAACTCCAGCAGCACTGCTGTGTCTGATCCTACTCCCATTCATACTGACGTCTCTGTAGGTCTAAGAGTCATCCTCCACCCTATTACTACCTGCTCTGCGGGGGTCCTGATCATCAGAGAACAGCTGAAAGGGGAGTAACAAAGTATGTAGAGGAACAGATGGTCTACGAAATGTAACAGTGGGACTACAAGTGAATGTGTATGTTTGCATGGGGTTTTATGCAAATTATTTGAAATCATTACTGAGAAGTGCTGTGACGGAACTGATCTCTGTCGGGGTGTTGGACCACGAAGCTCCAGTTATCACCACTTGTCTGCTCGCTGCAGATGCTTTTCACTAAGTACAAAAGGATATTCTTACATCAGATTAGTGCTCTGCAATAAAGGGCACTTTTGACAATCCCCAGTCTGGCGAGCCGCCTGTTCTCACTTAGGGTACTATAGTGTGCCAGTGCTGTACTCAGCAGTTCGCTTTTATATGCTGGCCTGGAGGAATGCTGGAGCCATGAAGGGTGGAGTTGTGTGCAGGACTTGTCATGTTCGCTTCTGCAGTATTTCCCTCGACTATCTCACACGGAAACTCCACCCAGATGGGGATTCGAACCGGGAATCCCTAGTGCTGAGAGGAGAACGTGCTAACCACTAAGCCATCGAATATAATCTAATATATTCATTCTAATTTTGGTGCGACATCCCCAGATGTCCTGCAAACGCAGAAATTGTCTTAAGATCTAGAACATCACGGCTCTAGTCTTCCAGTTATCGTCAGTTCAAGGTGCTGATAGTATAATTATGTCAGGGATTTTTTTTCTTGGCACGCGTTTGGGCTACTTAATACCCACAGAGCGCCGTTTGAATGCCACAGCCTGACTTGCTGCTGACCATGTGCATTACCTTCAGGGACACAACATCCCATTTACTCTGAGCTGCTTTCCAGCCTGATGCGTCAGAACCCTAAATCTTACCATAAAAAAAAAAAAAAAAAAAAAAAAAAAAAAAAAAAAAACTTAGTTTATTTGCTTATTGCCATCTGACGGTATAAAGGGTTGAAATACAGGTTCTGTTCTAAGGAAGCAGAATTGGAACTTGAAACCATTTTAAACTTTGACTGCTGCGGTTGTTCCTGCATCAGTTTCTGGAACACTTCATAGAACTGCAGTGCTTTGGTTCTTTAACAAAGAACCACCTGATGAATAAAATGTATTTTCATTCGAAAGCATTCATTTGGAAAACATTCATGTGAGAACAATGATGCAAGAAACAGTGTAAACGGAGTAAAGTGATAAAGAAGAAATGGCTTTAGTTTAAGGCAATGCGAGTTTCTCACTGATCTGTGTTAACCAATCCAATAAGAGCAGGAAGGAGGCGCACCGATGAGGGGTTCACTGTTTTCCAGAGGAGGACGTCCAACACGTTTGAGGTTTAAAAGAGAAACTAATGTGGGTTTATAGGGAGACAGCCTCAGGTTTGAGGGGTGGTAGTGTTATGGGGGATGGCTTCAGGTTTGAGGGGTGGGAGGTGGTGGTGTTATACATTTACATTTGGTCATTTATTGGACACTTTTATCCAAATGACTTACAAGGTGAACACAGGGTTAATCACAACATCCCTGGAGCAATGAGGGTTAAGGGTCTTGCTCAAGGACCCACACTTGTAACTTCAGTGGACCTGGGATTTGAACCCCCAACCTTCAGATTGACAGCCCAATACCTCAAGGCAAAGGAGACAGCCTTAGGTTTGAGGGGTGGGAGGTGGTGGTGGTGTTATGGGGATGGCCTCAGGTTTGAGAGGTGGGAGGAGGTGTTATGGGGATGGCCTCAGGTTTGAGGGGTGGGAGGAGGTGTTATGGGGATGGCCTCAGGTTTGAGGGGTGGGAGGAGGTGTTATGGGGATGGCCTCAGGTTTGAGGGGTGGTGGTGGTATTATGGGGAAGGCCTCAGGTTTGAGGGGTGGGAGGAGTTGGTGGTGGTGTTATGGGGATGGCCTCAGGTTTGAGGGGTGAAATGTGGTGGTGGTGTTATGGAGGATGGCCTCAGGTTTGAGAGGTGAAATGTGGTGGTGGTGTTTATGGGGGATGGCCTCAGGTTTGAGGGGTGAAATGTGGTGGTGGTGTTATGGAGGATGGCCTCAGGTTTGAGAGGTGAAATGTGGTGGTGGTGTTTATGGGGGATGGCCTCAGGTTTGAGGGGTGAAATGTGGTGGTGGTGTTATGGAGGATGGCCTCAGGTTTGAGAGGTGAAATGTGGTGGTGGTGTTTATGGGGGATGGCCTCAGGTTTGAGGGGTGGAATGTGGTGGTGGTGTTATGGGGGATGGCCTCAGGTTTGAGGGGTGAAATGTGGTGGTGGTGTTATGGGGGATGGCCTCAGGTTTGAGGGGTGAAATGTGGTGGTGGTGTTATGGGGGATGGCCTCAGGTTTGAGGGGTGAAATGTGGTGGTGGTGTTATGGGGGATGGCCTCAGGTTTGAGGGGTGGGAGGAGGTTTGAGGGGTGGAATGTGGTGGTGGTGTTATGGAGGATGGCCTCAGGTTTGAGAGGTGAAATGTGGTGGTGGTGTTATGGGGGATGGCCTCAGGTTTGAGGGGTGAAATGTGGTGGTGGTGTTATGGGGGATGGCCTCAGGTTTGAGGGGTGAAATGTGGTGGTGGTGTTATGGGGGATGGCCTCAGGTTTGAGGGGTGAAATGTGGTGGTGGTGTTATGGGGGATGGCCTCAGGTTTGAGGGGTGGGAGGAGGTTTGAGGGGTGGAATGTGGTGGTGGTGTTATGGGAGATGGCCTCAGGTTTGAGGGGTGGGTCTGATCTTTCAGAAGGTTCTAATGAGGTTCTGGTTCAGTCATATTCACATTCGTTCCACGGTCTGGAGAATGAAGACAAACAGTCAAAACCTAAAAACAGAACTGTTGATGCAGAACCTCATGAGAGGAACAAACACTTCCACTTTCCACTAAACGCTCTCACGCTTAACAAGAAGACTGAACTGACGGTTCTTCTACGTTCACGGCAGCAGGACTAACATTAAACATTTAAAAATGTCTGTCATTTTACTGCTGGAGTTCCACGCAGACGAAAACCCCGGAGTTCTTTCACTCTCTCCATCCTCTCCACCACTTATCGTTCCCAGGAGACCACAAACGACGCAGTCAGCCATCACTGTCCACCGTCTACAGACGGGTTCAGAGCGGCACTTAACCAGAATCAGGCATTTTTACAATCGGGATGAAATAATTACAGATTTTGATGGCATGATTATTGTCTAAAAACATAATAATGATTATACGATTAATGTGCAATAATTAACTTTACTAAAGATCCAGAAATCACAGGAACAATGCACGGATTCTTATTGATCTAAAACGAACACAAAATAACATTTTGTTATTGAAAAAAAGATCGCACAGGGTTTTGTCGAATATTAACAGAAAATATTTAATTGTGTTGTGAAAATCAAAGTGAATAAATAATAAATAAATAAATAAAAGTGTCCCTAAAAGTACATATCGGTGCCATGATTTAACATGTTTTCCCAGAAAGGATAAAGTAAAGGACAAAAGTGTGCTGAACTTTATTTTTGTTTGATTTGAGTTGTGCCAGTTAATCTAAAGTACCAGCAGAATTTATTCATTCATTCATTCATTCATCATCTTCCACTATATCCTCTATTAGGGTCGCGGGGGGTTCCCCATGCCCATCCAAGAGAGAAAGTTTGGGCGCTGGGCAGATACACCCAGGACAGGGCGCCAATCCATCGCTGGGCACACACTCACTCACACAGACTCACCTATATGGGGCAATTTGGAGAATTCAATTGACTTGATCCATGTTTTTGGACTGTGGGAGGAAACCGGAGAACCCGGAGGAAACCCACGCGGAGGACACGGGGAGAACATGGAAACTCCACCAAGATGGGGATTCGAACCGGGAATCCCTAGCGCTGAAAGGAGAACATGCTAAACCACTAAGCCACCATGCTGCCCCAGCAGAATATATATTTTTCTTAAAATGTAAACATGATTTTAAGTTGCGCTTACAAAAAATTAATTGTAACACTTATAATAAGATCTGATTGCCAAAACGTTTAATTGTCTCATTTCTAGTTTACGTCTCACAGTCACCGTCTTATAAACCACCTGTAGAAAGTCGAATCTAGAACTTTAAATCTAAAAATGTATTAGTGATTCTACTAAAGAAAATTAATCACATATAAACCTTAAGCCCATTAACGGGGTACCCCTTTGTCACCCCACCTTCAGGGTTTAATCCTCTAAAAGCAGCGGAACAGCTGAGTATTTAAGTCTGTGACCTTGAACGAGTTGCTGCTGCGAATCCCTCCAGCATGCATTTCATCGCCCCTTATTTCGCTCCAACTGCCAGCACACTTCACCATCTATAGAAATCAAACCGAGCTGGCCAGCTTCCCATCAGCTAATTTTAGGTGGCTCACACCAGGCCTCGCTTCACCCCCCAACTGTAAGTTTGGGCATTAGTCTTTTAGGAAGAGCAGCAACAGCAGCAGGTCGACGCTGACCAACATCCTGACACGGAACCAGAATGGCTCTTGCTCGCTGTACTAATACCAAAGAGAACCATTTTGGGGTTCAATAAACATTAACAAAAGAAAGAAAGAAATTTTAACTTCACTTTTTAATTTCAAGTGAATTAGATGTAGTTCTTTTGAGTACAGTAGAGACCACTAAACACTCATTCACGTTGGGTTTACAAAAATTGTGTGCCAAGGGGGGCAACCCAGCATAGGCTCCGTGTCATGCCATTAGAAGGTGACCCTGACTACAGAGTGACGCAACCTGTCAAAGACCACCGCCTTTAAAGAGATGACCCGGCAAAGACCACCGCCTTTAAAGAGATGACCCGGCAAAGACCACCGCCTTTAAAGAGATGACCCGGCAAAGACCACCGCCTTTAAAGACATGACCCGGCAAAGACCACCGCCTTTAAAGACATGACCCGGCAAAGACCACCGCCTTTAAAGACATGACCCGGCAAAGACCATCGCCTTTAAAGAGATGACCCGGCAAAGACCACCGCCTTTAAAGAGATGACCCGGCAAAGACCACCGCCTTTAAAGAGATGACCCGGCAAAGACCACCGCCTTTAAAGACATGACCCGGCAAAGACCACCGCCTTTAAAGACATGACCCGGCAAAGACCACCGCCTTTAAAGACATGACCCGGCAAAGACCACCGCCTTTAAAGAGATGACCCGGCAAAGACCACCGCCTTTAAAGAGATGACCCGGCAAAGGCCACCGCCTTTAAAGAGATGACCCGGCAAAGACCACCGCCTTTAAAGAGATGACCCGGCAAAGGCCACCGCCTTTAAAGAGATGACCCGGCAAAGGCCACCGCCTTAAAAGAGATGTCCCGGCAAAGGCCACCGCCTTTAAAGAGATGTCCCGGCACAGGCCACCGCCTTTAAAGAGATGACCCGGCAAAGACCACCGCCTTTAAAGAGATGACCCGGCAAAGACCACCGCCTTTAAAGAGATGACCCGGCAAAGACCACCGCCTTTAAAGAGATGATCCGGCAAAGACCACCGCCTTTAAAGAGATGACCCGGCAAAGACCACCGCCTTTAAAGAGATGACCCGGCAAAGACCACCGCCTTTAAAGAGATGACCCGGCAAAGACCACCGCCTTTAAAGAGATGACCCGGCAAAGACCACCGCCTTTAAAGAGATGACCCGGCAAAGACCACCGCCTTTAAAGAGATGACCCGGCAAAGACCTTAAGGGGGCGACCTGGCAAAGCCTCCCGCCTTTAGGGGGCGACCCGGCAAAGCCTCCCGCCTTTAGGGGGTGACCCGGCAAAGCCTCCCGCCTTTAGGGGGCGACCCGGCAAAGCCTCCCGCCTTTAGGGGGCGACCCGGCAAAGCCTCCCTTGCATTTACAGTTTAATAAGAGCCATCCTATCCATCACATCTTCCAAGACCAAAGCAATAAGTCACGCTGTTCCAGAGTGTGGCAGCTTAGTGTTTTAATCCCATCAACTCGAGATCAGCTACACCTGCTGCAGAGACTTTCCACAATATTGCAAAGTGGATGTAAAGGCAGGAGCCTTTAGGGGCGACCCGGCAAATCCTCCCACCTTAACAGAGCGATTTAATACCTAAACATATTTCTTTCCACATATATCTGACTACAAGCCAAAAAAAGTGAAGCCAGAAGTGCTAGATGTAGAGGTCGGGGGTGTCTGGTTGACCCATAGACATTCCTTAATGGACATATGTGGGGTGACCTGTACAATTTCAACTGAACATGTAACCTGTTCCTTAAAGCTCTGATAGTTTAAGTGAATATAGTTCCATTGTGCTCGGTTTGTTTCCTTTCCCATGCTAAAGGCCATGAATGGCTCACACTGCTGCTGCCAATAACATCGTTTTACGAAGTTGGTATGTGACTTCTGAATGGACAGGATGTTTATCGCTGGTGACATTTCCTTGCCAGTGAGTCTAAAAGGCCCCTAATGTAACAGAACGGGAGTAAAAAGATGAGACAAGTCCTAGAGTATAAAAACAAAAATCACCATCTTATTAAAAATAAAGACCTGGATCAAGACGCAAACAGTGGTTTTTAGTAGAGATAGATTTAATAAGATATTAATTAGATTTTCTTATTTATTTCACTTATTTAATTATTTAATTAATTAGATTTAATAATACATCTAAATTATTTAATAATTTAGTGAGGGTGCGGTAGCTCAGTGGGTAAGGCATTGGGCTATCAATGTGGTTCAAATCCCAGGTCCACTGAAGTTACCAATGTGGGTCCTTGAGCAAGGCCCTTAAACCTCATTGCTCCAGGGATGTTGTGATGAACCCTGTGCTTGTAAGTCGCTTTGGATAAAAGCGTCCAATAAATGACCAAATGTAAATGTAAATGTAATAAGAGCCATCCTATCCCATCACATCTTCCAAGACCCAAGCAATAAGTCACTGTTTGAAAGTGTGGTAGCTTAGTGTTCTAAGCTACCTTGGCCGCTCAAGGAGGATGAGTCCCCCCACTGAGTCTTGGTCCTCCCAAGGTTTCTTCCTTAAATAACAACATAAAAGGGAGTTTTTTCTTGCCACTGTCGCTTCGGCTCGCTCTTTGGGGGTTTAAAGGCTTTTCATTCTGTAAAGCTGCTTTGTGACAATGTACTGTTGTAAAAAGCGCTATATAAATAAATAACTTGAACTTGAACTAGTGTTCTAACCCCATCCACTCGAGATCAGCTACACCTGCTGACTTTCCACAACATTGCAGTTAATACATGTTCTCCCCATCTCTGGTTTTCTCCCACAGCCTGGAAGTAGCTAGACTGCAGATACTAAACTGCCCCTACTGTAACTATGGTATTAATTGGAGTCTGACCTGTGATTGACAGGTGACCTGTCTTTTCACCCTACGAGTGCTGGGAAAGGCTCAAGTTCCCATTGCAACCCTGTTCAGGTTATTCAGCTTAGAACAGGACTGTGGTTTAAAGACAGCTGTGTGTATTTGTTCAGTCAAGGACACACTTTTGTTGACATTGAGTCACCGCCGTTCTGATTAGAACAGAGGAAGCAGGTTTTATGTGGGTTGCTGTGAGAACATTCCAACAGAACCAAAACACCAGCATAAACGATGAATATAGATGCGTGTACGTTCCGCGCTCTTACCTGTAGTACCGTGACTGGAGGTATGTGGAGCAGACGGCTTTGGAGACGTGGCTGGCCGAGCCAAAGTCGATCACCTTCACCCTGTACGGCTGCCGCACGGGATCCACCAGCATAATGTTCTCCGGCTTCAGGTCGGCGTGAATCAGACCCATGGCCTTCAACTTCTTCAGCGCGGTGGCCACCTGCTGAAGAATGGGCCGTATGACCTTTAAAGGCAGTGGGCTGAACTTGTTCTGCTTGAGGAAATCGTAGAGATTCTGCTCAAGCATCTCGAACACGAGGCAGGTATGGTTCCGGTGCTGAAAGCACTCGAATGCCTGCACCAGGTTATGCTCTTCCGCGTTCTCGCCACTCAGACGCGCCAGGATTCCCACCTCGATCTGGCCCTGACGCACGTACGACGGATGGTTCTTGAGGATTTTCACTGCCACCACCTCGCTGGTGCCCCGTTTCCAGCATTTGACCACTTGGCCGAAAGTGCCGCGCCCCAGGAAATCCAGCACCTCGTACGTGTTCTTCATCGAACACAGCAGTTCGCGGGGCACCAGTTGGTAATCCCCGTCACCGCTGCCAGAACCAGTCTGTTTCACCGCCCCCCCTCCAGGTGCCGGGACCGCCACCGGCGGGTTCCCCGCATTCGTTTGCAACATGGCAGGCAGCACAGACAGGTCCTCCACTATCTGCATGGTGCCTCCCTGGTTCTCCAGCTCCTCACTCTTACGTTTCAAACCACATCGCTGGGAACTTTCTGCCAAGTCAAAACTACAGTCGTCGGCGTCTCCTTTGCCGTCGTCCGGCCCTCCACTGCCTTCTCCTCCCCCTCTACTCCTTCTGTCCTCGCCCCTGACCCCTTCGGCTGTAGCCCCTGTAGCTCCACCGCTGCTCCTCCGGCACGTCTCCTTCTCTTGCTTCTGCTCCTTGCCCTGGAACGGGACGCCCCTCTCTTGGTAACGCACCGAAGCGCTGGTTCGTTGCCGCTGTACCCCTCGTACGGCGACCGTCTGCACCGGAAAATCCACACCTCGATGGCCGCCAGCCGCGAGGCCTCGTGTCTTGTACGTTGATGCAACTTCCGTCGGCTGTGCAACTCCAAAGGCTCTACCATTAAAAAAAGTCAGGGGGAAGGCCCTCTCATGGTAAACACAGTTGTTGGGTTCTACTTTAAGCTTCTTCACACTGCAAAAGGCACTTGTCTGAGACTGATAAACATGTGGTGGGTAGACCAAGACTTGTGAGGCCATACCTGTAATTAAGAAATGAGAGAACCTGTTATTATCTTTCATTCATACCTTTCACTTACAATAATCAGCACAGCTTCTGGGATGGTAACCTACACGCCCCCCCCCCCCCCCCCAACTCTAGTGTAGATATAACTTGACCAAAAAACTATTTTTACATATTAAACTACAATACAGGCAGAGGTTGGCATATCTTTTCATGATACAGCCCCCACGGGCAATGAGGGTTACGGGTTTTGTTTGAGTGCAAACTTCTGGTAAATTTCCGATAACAGTAGCACCGTAAACACAAAGCACAGTGGAGCTGGAGGAGGTCACGATCAGGGCTCTGAGCAGTCCACACCTTCGGCACTGAAACAGAAAAAGACCTTCCCCAAACACCATCCATCCAGGGGCTATCTTCCGCTTTATCCTATATTAGGGTCGCGGTGGGGGGGTTCCCCATGCCCATTCAGGGGAGAACTTTTCGGGTGCTGGGCAGATACACCCAGGACAGGGCACCAATCTATCGCTGGGTACACACTCACACTCTATTTGAGGTAATTTGAAGAACTCAATTGACCTTGATCCATGTTTTTGGACTGTGGGAGGAAACCGGAGAACCCGCAGGAAACCCATGTGGACACGGGGAGAACATGGAAACTCCACCCAGATTGGGATTCGAACCGCTGAGAGGAGAACGTGCTAACCACTAAGCCACTGTGCCGCCCCTTTCCCCAGTTTCCAAAAAATGTTGGACTCAAGAGATATAGTTTTACATGAGAATGGTCCGTCCCTATACTTTTGGCAATGTAAAGTAATGAAATGATCTGTTTTAAAAGCATCCCCTCTCAAAGAAAACAAATATCCCACAGGGTCATGTTCTGAAATATTAGGCTGCTCTATTAATAATTAACATCAGAGTTAATCATTGTAACTTGACGGAAACCCAAAACTTCCATTCCACCTCTCACATTTACGACCGACAATAAAGACTAACCCTCTGCACCAGCTTTGCTCCCCTTTCTAAAAAGCTTCACTCGTTTCAGCATAAACCCAAACCCTCTGAACCCGACCTCTGTGCTGGCGGCTGACATGCCACCACGCGGCACCGATCTACGCCTTTTCATTTAGAAAGATCAAAGGGTCTAAGTGGATCCTCTTTAACTGCAATCAGCTACCACAGTGGCTTCAGAGCGACGCCGTTCTCATGCGGAGGCCAGGGACGGAGCCGTGTTTGAAATCTGAGCCTCTCTGAAATCAAACGGCGACTGTGTGGAGCAGGTGACCTTCAGACTCCACCACCAAAAAGAAAAACAGGTTGGAGCTAATAATGAAACTCCATTCAGTTTTAATTATTTCATGTTACGGCACAAGAGATTAGACAACACCAAGTCATTTAGAAGAACACACAGGCTTGATGATCAAGTCCAAATTCCCCAAACTTTTCCTGAGGTGAGACCATCGTTTCGAACCTACATAGAACAGACTGTTGACGTTCCTTCATATTGAAGAGGTGATCTCTTAAATAAGTCCAGATTAAATGAATGTTTATCGGATCCTTATCCCTTAGCCTTTAATTCCAACTCACAAAACTTCTTCCCACATTCTACATCCACGTCGGAGTGGGTGGAAGTTCAGACGCCGCTAAATACTGGGTGTGGCCTTTCCTACCACTACAAAGAGATTCAGGAGCAAAGGATACACTCTTATATTAGTGTTCTAGAACAAAGTAACTCTACATGAATCAGGAGAGAACTTTGAACGTTTTAGAACGAAGGCACACAAACATTTACGTACAGGTGGATGTCTACACCCGGCTGTTTAAGTCAGACTTGTCCAGCATTAAGCTACTATTGGTGTAGTAGCTTAGGGATGAGGGTGTGGGACACAGTCTAAAAGCTGGGGGTCCAAATACAAAGTCACTATGGGTTTAAGGATCAACAAAATGAGCTCATATAATGTGTTTAACCAACCAACCACTCATTCCTCTCCATCTCCATCTCCTTTCTTCAACCACCACTTCCCTCACCGCTGCTAAATGGTGGAATGATCCTCCTGCGTTGTTTTCTCACCCTGGATAAAAGCATCAGCTGAAGGACTCAATGTACTGTAATGTACTGTAACTCAAGTAATGACAACAAACCGGGAACGAATCAAAAAAGGATGATTCATTTCATGAAACCAAACTATCTTTACAGCAGAAGAGAGCTTGTGTTTGTGCATCACATGTTGGAGCACCGAACATGTGAGTTTCAAGGAATGGAGGTTTAGATCTAATAAAACTAAAGTGAATCACCGTTAATTAAAAGGCGAAAACAGCGCAGGGCCACGGTCTCAGAAACAGAGGTGCTTTATCTCAGGATGCAGTCATGCTCTCACATGACACCAGTGAACGTTATGTGGGCATTTTTGGGGGAGAAACCTTAACAAACCTAAAAACTGAGCTCATAAATAAATATAAATGCAAACAGAGAGTCTGACCTACTTTCTACAGTCAGCTTCACCATATTTGGACCACGTGGTAAACATGAGACCAGGGTTCTGGATATCTGATACATATATACATGTCCACTCATTGTGCACTATTACACACGTCCATCTTATTGCTGCACCTTGTAGACGTGAAATCAGAGACAGTAGGTCGTCTGTTGCTGCACAGTTTATGTGCTCATCATTTAATCGCTTCTGATCCAAAAACAAATATTCACATTTACCCGAAGAGTTAAGATTAACCATCCATCCATTATCTTCCACTTTATCCTATATCAGGGTCACGGGGGGGGTTCCCCATGCCCATCCAGAGGAGAACGTTTCGGGCGCTGGGCAGATACACCCAGGACAGGGTGCCAATCTATCGCTGAAAATATACTATATACAAATATACTCTATATGGGGCAATTAAGATCATTTAATTTACCTTGAAGCCATTTTTTTGGACTGGGGGAGGAAACCCGGAGAATCAGGAAGAAACCCACGCGGACACGGGGAGAACATGGAAACTCCACCCAGATGGGGATTCGAACCGGGAATCCCTAGTGCTGAGAGGAGAACATGCTAACCAATAAGCCACCCTTGTACATCCATTCATTATCTTCCGCTTTATCCTCTATTAGGGTCGCGGGGGTTTCCCATGCCCATCCAGGGGAGAACGTTTCGGGTGCTGGGCAGATACACCCAGGACAGGGCGCCAATCTATCGCTGGGCACACACTCACTCACACAGAACACACACTATATGGGACAATTTGGAGAATTCAATTGACTTGATCCATGTTTTTGGACTGTGGGAGGAGACCGGAGAACCCTGAGGAAACCCATGCGGACACGGGGAGAACATGGAAACTCCAGCCAGATTGGGATTTGAACTGGGAATCCCTAGCGCTGAGAGGAGAACGTGCCAACCACTAAGCCACCATAAGATTAACCAGTCAGGTAAATAAATCTGATTCCTACCTAAAGTCACATTCATGTGTTGACTTCAAAATAAAATGTTTTATTTTTTAGAATAACATGAGGAAACGAAACGGCCAGAGTAGCCATGACATCAGTGCGTGAAAATAAAGACCTGACACATCACCCAGGCGACCATGAAAGTGTGATCAGGAAAGACACAGAGATGCCACCCTATGAACAGCAGGTATTTCTGTAACATTACCAGAAGCCTCCATGTCCTTGATCCTTCACATCCCGTCCAATCTGTCTTTAAAACATCCACTCTAATCTGCATGTCTCTCTCTCTCTCTCTCTCCTCACAGCCAGATGCCGGGACACAAACAACTGTGGAAGGGGAAGTGATCATGCAACCAAGCGGCCACGAGAAGATCCGATCTCCTGCACCTTTGTTACATCCGTGACATTAGAACTCAGCTGGGACTGAGGCTAAAGTAGAACAATGTGTTCGACACTATGGGTTTGTGAATGGATGTTTCCAGACCTCTGGACACTCGGAGGAAATGATGTCTCCGGGGCTGAGAACTGTAATAACTCTCAGAAGCAGTGGAGCAACTGAATTCATCGGGGTTTTGGATGATGGACATCGTGAACACTATAAATACACTTCCATGGAGCTCGGGCTGAGTGTATGTGGGGTGCATAAACCTCCGACATGCTCACAGTCACAGTACTGCTATCAGATCAGAGAGTAAAATTAAAGAGGCGGCAGACATCTCAACCTCCTCCACACACCCTCCCACCACAACACAAACTCATCGGCTGCTTTATAAGGTTTACCACTTTTTAAATCAGCTCCAATGATCATACAGATGACCTTTGTAGTTCTACAATTGATGCATCTCTTTAACAAATACCCGTTATAAAAAAAAAATAATAAAAAATAAAATAAAATAAAAAAGGGGGGGGGGGCGCAGCTTCGAATAACAATCAGGTTTGATGAATTTACATGTATAGTTGGATTTCTCCATGGCTTCTGACTTGTGGTGTTCTCATTTGTAAGTCGCTTTGGATAAAAGCGTCTGCTAAATGACTAAATGTAAATGTAAATATAATTGCTTTCTGTAGTTCATCAGTTTCTCTACATACTGTGTTCTTTACTCTGTACTCTTACTCTGTACACTACGAGTGGATCAGTGTTTGTAAACAGCCACAATGAAGGACTAATGGAAGTCTAACAGGTGGAGCAATATAGAAAACCTAACAAATAAGTGTCGGATACAGGGTTTATAAACTCCAGCAGCACTGCTGTGTCTGATTCACTTACACCAGCACAACAAACTAACAGCACCACAATCAGCCAGTGTCACTGCAGTACCAAGAATCATCCACCACCCTAAAAATACCAGCACTGTGAGTGTTTGGATTATTAGAGAATAGAGAATAAACATCATCTATCCATAAAAACTGTGACTGCAGGGTAAACAATCCATCACGGCTCTGTGTTGAGACTCAGAGAAAGCAGTTTGGCCGTGTTGGTGGTAACCCATTAATGTTTTGGCTACCAGTTCAGTTCTGTATCCACCCCTGTATCTATTTATAAACAGGTTGAAAATCGAACCCAAGACTCAATAGCCACTGATTTTAAAGCTCTGATGTAGCTGTCACGCTGCTGGATCGGATGTTGAAGCAGCTGATATCTGTAGGAGAGGACGAGGATGAGGACGAGGCAGCGTGATAATGTAACGCAGCTAAAAAGTCGTTTATTCTCAGACAGACGACGATCCGAGTGAACGGAAGAGAACCTCAAATGGGCTTTTAACAGAGAAGAACCTCGCGTCCGAGCTTCAGGCTGGAAGGCAAATGCTTTCACAGTGAGCGCAATGGCACATAAAAATAAAATGCGTGTAAGGAGTGTAACGGAGAGGAGAACGTCACGCTGTACATGAATGGAATGCACCTTGTAGTCCTATAGTTACAATCTGTAGTCCATCTGGTTCTCGACATACTGCATTAGTCCCCTGCTGTAATTATCCGGACCCCCACAGAGCAGGTGTTCTATAGGTGGGTGGGTGGCGGATGATTCTTAGTACCGCAGTCACAGATGTGTTAGTGGGCTGCACAAGGACTACTAAATCAAACCCGGCAGTACCGCAGGCAGGAGCACAGTCGGTGGAGGAACGAACCGGCAGCCACCCTGACGCAGCTGAGCCATTAAACCTGAGTCACCGGTGACGGTTCGTGGCTTTCTTGCTGTTTTGTCAAACAGCTGTAATTGGAAACCCTTGTCTTTTAGCGTCGGCGAGGTAACCAACACCTCGGTTAGGGTGGAGGAGCAGACGAGAAGGAGTAATGAGTGTCAACCAAAAGCTGGCTAAACTTAGAGCTGCTTCTCGCGCCACACAAAACAAGGATTAAGGCAGTTTGAGCTCGGTTTGTTGAGCTGGACGTATTAATAACCTCAACATGATGTCAGTCTGAGCCGTGGCACACCAACCACCAAACAAAGACAACAACACAATCTACATTCTAATTCATCCCATGGAGGTGTTTAATGGGGTGGAAGTCACTTTCGTGTGGGCAAATAAACACCCTTCACAGTAAATGTGTATTTTTAGACTTGTTTTGTCCCTTAAATCTAGACCAACGTGTAAAATCATTCATCCATCCATCCATCCATCCATTATCTTCTGCTTTATCCTCTATTAGGGTCGCGGTGGGGTTCCCCATGCCCATCCAGGGGAGAACGTTTCGGGTGCTGGGCAGACACACCCAGGACAGGGCGCCAATCCATCGCTGGGCACACACTCACTCACTCATACACACTCTATATGGGGCAATTTGGAGAACTCAATTGACTCGATCCATGTTTTTGGGCTGTGGGAGGAAACCGGAGAACCCTGAGGAAACCCACGAGGACGCGGGGAGAACATGGAAACTCCACCCAGATGAGGATACGAAGCGGGAATCCCTAGTGCTGAGAGGAGAACATGCTAAACCACTAAGCCACCGTGCCACCCCTTGTACATCCATCGGGCGCTGGGCAGATACACCCAGGACAGGGCGCCAATCCATCGCTGGGCACACACTCACACTCTATATGGGGCAATTTGGAGAACTCAATTGACTCGATCCATGTTTTTGGACTATGGGAGGAAACCGGAGAACCCTGAGGAAACCCACGCGGACACGGGGAGAACATGGAAACTCCACCCAGATGGGGATTCGAAGCGGGAATCCCTAGTGCTGAGAGGAGAACATGCTAAACCACTAAGCCACCGTTAAACACGCAACACACACACAATAACCCACATACCTGTTACTCGATGTAACACCTGAATTCGAAGGCTTTAAGGTGTTTAATACTTTGGGAAGACGACTCGTGGCGGTGTTTGGACTTCATCGCGTTAAAGGTGTTAAATGTTTTGCGCGTGAACCCCGCAGGCCATGTGTTGGTTGTTACTGCGCCAACTTTTACGTTGTGAAGTCGCACGTCGGTTAAACTGACTTCACTTTAAATCGTTACAACACACAGTTTTAAGCAACTCCGCGGTGTTTGGCTTAACACTTTAGAACAACAAGTAGTTTTGCAAGACAAAAAAAACAAACAAACAAACACAACGCGTTAGCTATGGTTTTTCGTCGAGCCTTCGGTGTTTTTTTTTTCCCCCCCACCCGCTTTCGGCATCTCCGACTGTGATTGGCCAGTTATGAGCCCCGCGTCGGACGGACAGCACGCACGGCGAATCACAAACCGAGGCCGATGTTGACGGGCGAATCGGCGAGAAGCGGCGGGGTTTGCAGAAATGCGGGTAGGGAGTTGAACGTGGAGCCCGAGCGGCTAACGGTTACATCATTATCCGCCGGACCGAGTTCGGGTCGCGACTCGACGGCGGAGGGAAATGGCGGCGGCGGCGGCGGCGGCGCTTCCTCACCTTCATGCGGAGTCACAGTTCGTCGGCTCCACCGCGTCTCCGGACGTCGTTTAAACACTTTTTGCGGTGCGCTCGGGGTGCCATCTTGTCGCGCGCGGCTGCGGAGCGCTCGCTCCGAACACCTCCGCCATCTGCCTCGCCTCCCATCCCCGCGATCGCGCTCACATCCACCGCCGCTGCCGCCGGCCCCCTCACTGAGTGCACCGTCCCCTGCGGACAGCGCTGCGGCGGGACGTCGCCTTCATGCCCGGCTCGCTCGGCTCTGCGTCCCGCTCTCAGCTGAGAGACAAACAGTACGGAGGCATCCCACCCAGCCAGGCGTGAGCAGCCGAGCACAGAGCCCGCATCGCGCTGCTGACATCTAGCTGTGGCTTTGCACATCCATCCATCCATTATCTCAGGACAGGGGGGCAATCTGTCACTGGGCACACACTCACTCACACACACACACACACTCTATAGGGGGCAATTTGGAGAACTCAATTAACTTGATCCATGTTTTCGGACTGTGGGAGGAAAGCGGAGAACCCGGAGGAAACCCACGCCGACACGGGGGAGGACATGGAAACTCCACCCAGATGGGGATTCGAACCGGGATTCCCTAGTGCTGAGAGGAGAACATGCCAACCACCAAGCCATCGTGCCGCCCCCTTCCCCATACTCATTCATTCATTATCACCCGCTTTATCCTCTATTAGGGTCGCGGTGGGGTTCCCCATTCCCATCCAGGGGAGAACGTCTCGGGCGCTGGGCAGATACACCCAGGACAGGGCGCCAATCTATCACTGGGCACACACTCACTCACACACACACACTCTATATGGGGCAATTTGGAGAATTCAATCGACTTGATCCATGTTTTTGGACTGTGGGAGGAAACCAGAGAACCCGGAGGAAACCCACGCCGACACAGGGAGGACATGGAAACTCCACCCAGGTGGGGATTCGAAGCAGGAATCCCTAGCGCTGAGAGGAGAACATGCTAAACCACTAAGCCACCGTGCCGCCCCAAGAACAAACATCATAAGTTTAAACAAAAAAAATATTAAACCTACAATGTAAAGCAGATTAAACATCCATCCATTATCTTCCGCTTTATCCTCTATTAGGGTCGCGCGGGGGGGGGGGGTTCTCCATGCCCATCCAGGGAAGAACGTCTCGGACGCTGGGCAGATAGACCCAGGACAGGGCTCCAATCTATCACTGGGAATCCCAATCTGGGTGGAGTTTCCATGTTCTCCCCGTGTCCACGTGGGTTTCCTCCGGGTTCTCCGGTTTCCTCCCACAGTCCAAAAACATGGATCAAGTCAACTGAGTTCTCCAAATTGCCCCATAAAGAGTGTGTCTGTGTGAGTGAGTGTGTGCGCAGAATTCAATTGACTTGATCCATGTTTTTGGACTGTGGGAGGATACCGGAGAACCCGGAGGAAACCCACGCAGACACGGGGAGAACATGGAAACTCCACCCAGATGGGAATTCCAACCGGGAATCCCTAGTGCTGAGAGGAGAACATGCTAAACCACTAAACCACCGTGCCACCAGATTAAACATAATGTATGTAATTAATCAGATTTGATTCATTTTATTCCTCTATTTTATGACTGTTAATAACTGAAAATTAGAATTTTATCATGTGTATATATATTTATAATTCTATTTAAAATTTTTCCTAGTTTTTTTTTAATCTCTTCTAATGACTGATACCTTTTTCAGCTTTATTCTGATGTATCTGCTGCTGAGAATGTGATTTCCACATTGTGGGACAAATAAAGGTTTATCTTTACATTTACATTACATTCAATCATTTAGCTTTTATCTAAAGCGACGTACAAATGAGAACTTATCTTATCTTATCTCATCTTATCTCATCTTATCTCATCTTGTCTTATCTCATCTTATCTTATCTCATCTTATCTCATCTTATGTTATCTCATCTCATCTCATCTTATCTTATCTCATCTCAATGCTGGAAAGCGAGCAGAGGCCGAGCTCCATGCCATCCAGGGGGAAAGCGTGTGGGGCGCTGGGCAGATACTCACTCAGACTGATACACATACGACATAGGGGCATATTTCAGAACAGCCAATTCACCTTAAATCTGTGTTTTGGGACTATGGGAGGAAACCAGAAAACCCAGATCGGGATTCGAACCTGAATCCTCAGCGTTCTGAGGCAAACCTGCTGATCACTGAGTCACAGCCCCCCCCCCCCACCCGATTGAAACAACGTGAAAACTAAATTAAACTCGATCGTGAAGAAAGAGAACACAACCAAACTGCATCAGGTCCGCGCTGCAGACAGCTCTCCCATATGGTCTAGCGGTTAGGATTCCTGGTTTTCACCCAGGCGGCCCGGGTTCGACTCCCGGTATGGGAACGACTGTTTTTGTGAATTTCACTGATTATTTCATCTTAACTCATTACCAACCAATAATAATAATAATAATAATAATAATAATACTGATCAGATGATTGCATTTTGATGTGACAGGTTTGGAGAATATTTATACAAACACTAAATGGTAATTAATCTTATTTTTATTTTTATTTATTTTCTTCGAACCTTTAATATAATTTAATCTGCAAATTATTTTATTTCATGTTTATGGAAGCATCTTCACATTTGTTTTTGCATACATTTATGTATATATATATATATATATATATATATATATATATATATATATATATATATATATATATAGGTGGCTTAGTGGTTTAGCACGTTCTCCTCTCAGCACTAGGGATTCCCGGTTCGAATCCCCATCTGGGTGGAGTTTCCATGTTCTCCCCGTGTCTGCGTGGGTTTCCTCAGGGTTCTCCGGTTTCCTCCCACAGTCCAAATACATGGATCAAGTCAATTGAGTTCTCCAAATTGCCCCATAAAGAGTGTGTATGTGTGCGTGTCTGTATGAGCGAGTGTGTGCCCAGCGATAAATTGGCGCCCTGTCCTGGGTGTATCTGCCCAGCGCCCGAAACATAACATTCTCATATATGTTATATCATATATAGATGCAAAAAGCTGGTCAGCAATTACAGGAAGCGTTTGATTGCTGTAATAGCCAATAAAGACTTTTCTATTAATTATTGAGAAGGGTATGAATAATTTTGGACATTTTGCCACTTTTTGTTCAAATGTGAGTAAAAGCTTTCCAGTCAAAAATAAAATTGCTGGTTGAATAAAAGTAAATTAAAGTCAAAATTTGCCAGAGGGTGAATAATTTCGGGCATGACTGTGTATATATATATATATTCATTCATTCATTATCTCCCGCTTTATCCTCTATTAGGGTCGCGTGGGGTTCCCCATGCCCATCCAGGGGAGAACGTTTTGGGCGCTGGGCAGATAGACCCAGGACAGGGCGCCACTCCATCGCTGAGCACACACTCACTCACACAGACACACTCTCTATGGGGCAATTTGGAGAATTCGATTGACTTGATCCATGTTTTCGGACTGTGGGAGGAAACCGGAGAACCCGGAGGAAACCCACGCGGAGACAGGGAGAAACTTGAAACTCCACCCAGATGGGGATTCGAACCGGTAATCCCTAGTGCTGAGAGGAGAACATGCCAACCACTAAGCCACCGTGCCGCACTATATATATATATATATATAGTATCTATTGTACATTCTGTATTTGCCATGTTGTATTTCTGGTCAGATGCTAAACGATATTTCGTTATTTTGTGTATTGATGATAAAGTTAAATCTGATATATAAACTAATCTTATTATTTCAGGTCTAAATCAGAATTTTACTAAAAGAACTTTTAAACGCCACCTGTTCATCAATCACAAAGCACGAGCTCTGCAAACTTGGCAGAATTTACACTCCGAGATTGATTAATTTGGTCTTTTTTTTAATCAGTTAAGTGACACTCTACTGCCATCTACCGTCCAACTCTGAACCTACAAAAATAAAGCACGCGCGAGACTTACTCTTCACATTTATTGCCAAAGTTTCAATAAAACCCTTCATTTAAGACCGTGTGCTTGTGGAAACAGTTTAGGGAAGGCCCTCGGGATTACAGCGTTGAGGTCCAGAAAGACATTTTCGAGTGAGTTTGGTGTAAAAAAAAAAAAAAACGTGCCTGACCTTCACAGGTTTGATCTCAAACCAATAGAAAACCTTTGGGGCAGGGGGTGTCTGGGCTTTGGGGCTGTAGACCCGGATGTTTGGTCAGTTGCCCTGAATCAAATGAGGGCAGCTTTCTCTGCAGCCTCTCCTCCAGCAGCGGAACCCAACGATGGAGTCACCATCAGATGTTTGTGGCTCCAAGCTCTGTGTGTGTGTGTGTGTGTGTGTGTGTGTTGTGTGTGTGTGTGTGTGTGTGTGTGTGTGTGTGTGAGTGTGTGTGTGTTTGTGTGTGAGGGAGACAGATATTTTTCGCCACTATCAGGAGTAAAGTTACCGTAATAACTGTATGTTGGCTGTAAAGAGCAGCTTCTCAGCTTTCAGAAACCATCAGAATTTTTCTGAAGGCGCAAACTGTCGCAAAGTTACGGTAATTCAAACAAAACCTTAAAACTGTCTCATCTGCGACGGACTCGTAAAACTGATTCATGCTTTTCTGCAGAAGCTCAGGTTCATTTATTCAAAAACTTTTAATTTTATCCAATACAACTAATAAAGTTAATAATGGAGTTTCCATGTTCTCCCCGTGTCCGCGTGGGTTTCCTCCGGGTTCTCCGGTTTCCTCCCACAGTCCAAAAACATGAATCGAGTCAATTGAATTCTCAAAATTGCCCCATATAAAGTGTGTCTGTGTGAGTGAGTGAGTGTGTGCCCCCTGTCCTGGGTCTATCTGCCCGGTGCCCGAGACGTTCTCTGGATGGGCATGGAGAACCCCCCCGCGACCCTAATAGAGGATAAAGTGGAAGATAATGAATGAATGAAAAACTAATGAATGATCAATGAGATGAGAATTCAATTGACTTGATCCATGTTTTTGGACTGTGGGAGGAAACCGGAGAACCCGGAGGAAACCCACGTGGACACGGGGAGAACATGGAAAGTCCACCCAGATGGGGACCAGCAAAAATCAACACTCTAAACAGCATAATTCATGTTTAATTTATTACATAACAAAACAAACGGGCGGCACAGTGGTTTAGTGGTTGGCATGTTCTCCTCTCAGCACTAGGGATTCCCGGTTCGAATCCCCATCTGGGTGGAGTTTCCATGTTCTTCCCGTGTCCACGTGGGTTTCCTCCATGTTCTCCGGTTTCCTCCCACAGTCCAAAAACATGGATCAAGTCAATTGAGTTCTCCAAATTGCCCCATATAGAGTGTGTCTGTGTGAGTGAGTGTGTGCCCAGTGATAGATTGGCGCCCTGTCCTGGGTGTATCTGCCCAGCGCCCGAAACGTTCTCCCTTGGATGGGCATGGGGAACCCCACCGCGACCCTAATAGAGGATAAAGCAGAAGGTGATGGATGGATGTACTAAATTATTAAAACATATATGGTTCCACTGACCTCACACATGGACGGCATGTTGGTTTAGCATGTTCTCCTCTCAGCGCTAGGGATTCCCGGTTCGAATCCCCATCTGGGTGGAGTTTCCATGTTCTCCCCGTGTCCGTGTGGGTTTCCTCCGGGTTCTCCGGTTTCCTCCCACAGTCCAAAAACATGGATCAAGTCAATTGAGTTCTCTAAATTGCCCCATATAGAGTGTGTGTGTGTGAGTGAGTGTGTGCCCAGCGATGGATTGGCGCCCTGTCCTGGGTGTATCTGCCCAACGCCTGAAACGTTCTCCCCTGGATGGGCATGGGGAACCCCACCGCGACCCTAATAGAGGATAAAGCGGGAGATAATGAATGGATGAACAAAACAAACAAACCACAAAGCAACTTATTATCAACTCACCTCTCTGTAATGTAATTAGTAATTAGTCGCTCAGGAATCGACTCTTTGTTTACTCATCCGAGAACCGAATCTTCACTCGGATCCCTGAGCCGAGTTGTTGCTATGGTGACCGACAGACGCTCCGCGGTGCACGTCATGTCCGATTCGACGCTCAGCGGCAGAGACGCGTCCGCGATGTCGGCTGCTCTGTCTGCGGTCAACGTGCTGCGGGTCGCGGCGGTGCTGCAGGACTGCGCGGACCAGCTGGCGGTGCTGGGACACGTCCTGCCCGACTGCAGCCGACCCCGAGACGACCCCCACCGGGTGCGTGACACAGACACTTAGAACCCCGAGAGAACGATCAGCAGGAAAGCTTTAGAACAAAGAATCCAAATTACTTGTTTTATTACATAAAGAAATAACTACGAGGGCGGCATGGTGGCTTAGTGGTTGGTATGTTCTCCTCTCAGCGCTGGGGATTCCCGGTTCGAATCCCCATCTGGGTGGAGTTTCCATGTTCTCCCCGTGTCCGCGTGGGTTTCCGCCGGGTTCTCCGGTTTCCTCCCACAGTCCAAAAACATGGATCAAGTCAATTGAGTTCTCCAAATTGTGAGTGAGTGTGTGCCCAGTGATAGATTGGCGCCCTGTCCTGGGTGTATCTGCCCAGCGCCCGAAACGTTCTCCCCTGGATGGGCATGGGGAACCCCCACCCCCACCCCCGCGACCCCAATATAGGATAAAGCAGAAGATGGATATACAAGGGGCTTAGTGGTTAGCATGTTCTCCTCTCAGCACTAGGGATTCCCGGTTCGAATCCCCATCTGGGTGGAGTTTCCATGTTCTCCCCGTGTCCGCGTGGGTTTCCTCTAGGTTCTCCGGTTTCCTCCCACAGTCCAAAAACATGGATCAAGGTCAATTGAATTCTCCAAATTGCCCCATATAGTGTGTGTCTGTGTGAGTGAGTGTGTGCCCAGCGATAGATTGGAGCCCTGTCCTGGGTGTATCTGCCCAGCACCCGAGACGTTCTCCCCTGGATGGGCATGGGGAACCCCCCTCCCACGACCCTAATAGAGGATAAAGCGGAAGATAATGGATGAATGGATGTACAAGGGGCGGCACGGTGGTTTAGTGGTTAGTATGTTCTCTTCTCAGCGCTAGGGATTGCCGGTTCCAATCCCAATCTGGGTGGAGTTTCCATGTTCTCCCCGTGTCCGCGTGGGTTTCTTCCTGGTTCTCCGGTTTCCTCCCACAGTCCAAAAACATGGATTCAAGGTAAATTAAATTATCCTAATTGAACCATATAGAGTGTGTCTGTGTGTGTGAGTGAGTGTGTGCCCAGCAATAGATTGCAATAGTATCTGCCCAGCGCCCAAGACGTTCTCCCCTGGATGGGCATGGGGGACCCTCCTCTGGTTTTTATATATTTATCCATCTATCATCTTCCGCTTCATCCTCTATTAGGGTCGCGGTGGGGTTCCCCATGCCCATCCAGGGGAGAACGTCTCGGGCGCTGGGCAGATAGACCCAGGACAGGGCGCCAATCCATCACTGGGCACACACTCACTCACACAGACACACTCTATATGGGGCAATTTGGAGAACTCAATTGATCTTGATGCATGTTTTTGGACTGTGGGAGGAAACCGGAGAACCCGGAGGAAACCCAGGTGGACACGGGGTGAACATGGAAACTCCACCCAGATGGGGATTCAAACCGGGAATCCTTAGAGCTGAGAGGCAAACGTGCCAACCACTAAATCGTGCCGCACTATATATTTATATTTTGGTATTATTATTATTATATTTACTTTTTCTTACTCATGCAGGGCGGACGGCAAAGTAAGAATTTCATTGCACAGGGAAACATGTTTCTATATGTGCATATGACAATAAACCCTTTGAATCTTGCTCCAACTTCTACATTTACATTACATTCAGTCATTTATTGGACGTTTTTATCCAAAACGACTTACAAGGTGAGCACAGGGTTCATCACAACATCCCTGGAGCAATGAGGGTTAAGGGTCTTGCTCAAGGACCCACACTGGTAACTTCAGTGGACCTGGGATTTGAACCCCCAACCTTCAGATTGATAGTCCAACACCCTGACCACTGAGCTACCACGCCCCGTTCTAGAAGTGAAACCAGTATTATTCTTACGCACCAGCTCGCTGTCCCTCTTTAGGAGCAGAGAGCTACAGAGTTCAATCCACAGGCCACTTATAGACAGTCGAAGAGAGCTGCCGTGTCCAAAGCTGTGCTGGATTCTCCCAAATCACAGCAAGCGGAGCAACAGCAGGGTGCGCTCTCCCCAGAAAATGTGGCCAGGGAGCAGAGAGCCAGGTATGAGGTCGTTGACGTAAAGCGTCCGGCTCCTCGGCACACCGTGGTATTTAATGTGATAATTCCTGCAGACTGTTTGCAGCGCAGGTGATTAATGAGGTTCTCGAGGAGCTTAAGGAGAAAGGGACGTTTAACAGCCTGCTGCAGACGGTGAAGCAGGAGAAACGGAAGAAGGCCGAAATCCAGGAGATTATAACCAGGTACGGACCAAGTCGTCCACTGTTTACAGCTGCATGTGCTTCATAAAGTCCACCGGCAGGGCTGAGCCTCAGTGCAGCTTAACACGATGGATCTGTGCATCGCAGGGAGGAGGAGAGTCGACTGAGGATCAAAGCTCTGGGAAAACAAATAATCAACATCAGAATGGAAAAGAAGCTGGAGCTGCAGGTAAACCCAAAGTGATCACTGCACAGAGGAATCCATCCATCCATCCATTATCTCCTGCTTTATCCTCTATTAGGGTCGCGGTGGGGTTCCCCATGCCCATCCAGGGGAGAACGTTTCGGGCGCTGGGCAGATAGACCCAGGACAGGACGTCAATCTATCGCTGGGCACACACTCACTCACATAGACACACTGTATATGGGGCAACTTGGAGAACTCAATTGACTTGATCCATGTTTTTGGACTGTGGGAGGAAACCGGAGAACCCGGAGGAAACCCACGCGGACACGGGGAGAACATGGAAACTCCACCCAGATTGGGATTCGAACTGGGAATCCCTATTGCTGAGAGGAGAACATGCTAAACCACTAAGCCACCGTGCCGTCCTACTCTAATTATACCCATCCATCCATTATCTTCCGCTTTATCCTTTATTAGGGTTGCGGTGGGGTTCCCCATGCTCATCCAGGGGAGAACGTCTCGGGCGCTGGGCAGATACACCCAGGACAGGGTGCCAATCTATCGCTGGGCACACACTCACTCACTTATACACACTCTATATGGGGCAACTTGGAGAACTCAATTGACTTGATCCATGTTTTTGGACTGTGGGAGGAAACCGGAGAACCCGGAGGAAACCCACGCGGACACGGGGAGAACATGGAAACTCCACCCAGATTGGGATTCGAACCGGGAATCTCCAGCGCTGAGAGGAGAACATGCCAACCACTAAGCCACCGTGCCGTCCTACTCTAATTATATCCATTCATTCATTATCTTCCACTTTATCCTCTATTAGGGTCGCGGTGGGGTTCCCCATGCCCATCCAGGGGAGAACGTTTCGGGCGCTGGGCAGATACACCCAGGAGAGGGCGTCAATCCATCACTGGACACACACTCACACACTCTATATGGGGCAATTTGGAGAATTCAATTGACTTGATCCATGTTTTTGGACTGTGGGAAGAAACCGGAGAACCCGGAGGAAAACCACGCGGACCCGGGGAGAACATGGAAACTCCACCCAGATGGGGATTCGAACTGGGAATCCCTAGCGCTGAGAGGAGAACATGCTAACCCACTAAGCCACCGTGCCGTCCGGAGAGAGGAATCTTTCCCAAAATGTTACCCCCTGAATTCGTTGATTTAAAGGTGTGTCCTCGTCCTCGTCCGGTTGAAGCTCTCGCTCTCTCTCTGCAGAAGTGTGAGGAAACCACGGCTCAGCTGAAGGAGCAGCTCCAGGACATGAAGATGAAAACTAACCTGAAGAAGAAGTACGTGACGCAAAGCGCCGAGCTGCTGGTCTACCAGGGTCAAAAACTCAACCTGTACAAGGAGAAGGAGCTGGAGGAGGAGATAAAGGTGTGTCCCGCGGTCTCTCCGGCCTGCCTCCATTTTCACTTCGATTAGTTGTGAATGTTATTTTACTTTTTGTTCCGTCGCTTCCATCAGATGCTACAAAAGATGCTGGAGGAGGAGTGCAGGGTGCACACCGAGGTGGAGGCCTTTCTCCTGAAGTACCAGGGAGTAAGTTCAGGTCATTTATTTCCATTAGGAGGGGATCATTGTACAGCAGGGGATCATTGTTCTCCATCTCAGTCTGTTACTATGTTCCCCTCCATCACCACATTCATAAACCTGCCTCCATGACTGTCCATTTCATAAACTCACCCCTAATCATCTCCATCCTTCTGACTGCCAGTGAATCCCACCATCATCTCATCTGATCTGACCCCTGCAGCTTCATCAGTGTTTAGTCTCCTAAAAGGCTTTCTACAAGGTTGGGGAGCATTGTGAGGACAGACACTGATGATGATGATGATGATGATGATGATGATGATTAGAACCTAGCTTAACATCTCCATTCCAATTCTTGTATTGTATGGGTCAGTCACATTCTCACCCATAGACTTTGCTGAGTGCAGTGGGGCACAGTAATGCCTGAACTAAAAAACGGCCTTCCCCAAACTCCATCCATCATCTACCGCTTTATCCTCTATTAGGGTCGCGGTGGGGTTCCCCATGCCCATCCAGGGGAGAACGTCTCGGGCGCTGGGCAGATACATCCAGGACAGGGTACCAATCCATCACTGGACACTCACTCACTCAAACAGACACACTCTATATGGGGCAATTTGGAGAACTCAATTGACCTTGATCCATGTTTTTGGACTGTGGGAGGAAACCGGAGAACCCGGAGGAAACCCACGCAGACACGGGGAGAACATGGAAACTCCACCCAGATGGGGATTCGAACCGGGAATCCCTAGTGCTGAGAGGAGAACATGCTAAACCACTAAGCCACCATGCCGCCCCCTTCCCCATTCATTCATTATTTTCCGCTTTATCCTCTATTAGGGTCGCGCGGGGGGGGGGGTTCCCCATGCCTATCCAGGGGAGAACGTCTCGGGCGCTGGGCACATACACCCAGGACAGGACGCACATCTATCACTGGACACTCACTCACTCACACACACACACTCTATATGGGGCAATTTTGAGAACTCAATTGACTTGATCCATGTTTTTGGACTGTGGGAGGACACCGGAGAACCCGGAGGAAACCCACGCGGACACGGGGAGAACATGGAAACTCCACCCAGATGGGGATTCAAACCTGGAATCCCTAGTGCTGAGAGGAGAACATGCCAACCACTAAGCCACCATGCCGCCCCCTTCCCCATACTCATTCATCCATCATCTTCCGCTTTATCCTCCATCAGGGTCGCGGGGGGGGGGGGGTTCCCCATGCCCATCCAGGGGAGAACGTCTCGGGCGCTGGGCAGATAGACCCAGGACAGGGTACCAATCCATCGCTGGGCACACACTCACACACACAGACACACTCTATATGGGGCAATTTGGAGAACTCAATTGACTTGATCCATGTTTTTGGACTGTGGGAGGAAACCGGAGAACCCGGAGGAAACCCACGCGGACACAGGGAGAACATGGAAACTCCACCCAGATGGGGATTCGAACCGGGAATCCCTAGTGCTGAGAGGAGAACATGCTAAACCACTAAGCCACCGTGCCGTCCCCCCTTCCCCATACTATTTCCACACAATAGACAAAAGGCATACAGCTAATCAGGTGCTGGATTTTATGGTCATGTGACGTTCAGAAGGGTGTCCCTTTACTTTTGACCACGTCACGTGTTCACAGAATTGTTCCAGAACTTTACAGATTAAGAGTGCAGACGCTGCTTGACGCCATCTAGTGGACATCAGAAGTGAACGCTCTCTTGAAAAGAAAAATTTTTTTTTTTATTGAGCAATTAAATATCACACCACTGTATAAATGGATCATCTTCCTAAAAAATTTCAAAATAATGTATTGTTTTATATTTATGTCTTTTACTGTAGAATTTTCTTCCTATTGTGATTCCAAATAAATGACGTTTATAAAGTATAAACGTTTAGAAAGTATTCTGCTTTGACCTCCTATCCCGCACTTCCAAAACATCCTTCATGAGGAGGGGATGATCCGCAGGCTGTTCCTTGAGAATGAGATTTTTTTTTTAGACATGATCGCTGATGGCGGCACGGCGGCTTTAGTGGTTAGCACGTTCTCCTCTCAGCGCTAGGGATTCCCGGTTCGAACCCCAATCTGGGTGGAGTTTCCATGTTCTCCCTGTGTCCACGTGGCTTTCCTCCGGGTTCTCCGGTTTCCTCCCACAGTCCAAAAACATGGATCAAGTCAACTGAATTCTCCAAATTGCCCCATATAGAGTGTGTCTGTGTGAGTGAGTGTGTGCCCAGCGATGGTTTGCCACCCTGTCCTGGGTGTATCTGCCCAGCGCCCGAGATGTTCTCCCCTGGATGGGCATGGGGAACCCCACCGCGACCCTAATAGAGGATAAAGCGGGAGATAATGGATGGATGTTGTGTTTGGGGAAATGTGTGTTACAGTGATTGTTGTACATTTGTTTGTATAATGTGTGTTTAACTAAAATCAAGTCTCCGTGCTATTTTCTGGAGTGTGTTTAATAAAAGAGCAATTCTAACATGATGTGTGTAAACAGGTTTCAATATTAAAGCCTAAAAATAGAGATTGACCCCGGTAGATCTCGATGACCTGTCCAGTGGAAAAGTAGATCTCAGGCCAGAAAAGTGTAGGCACCCCTGCTCCAGATCAAAGTTGAACACATTTAAACTGTTTAAGCTTCATGTTTGTACACAGTATAATAATAATAATACTGTTTGTGTTAAGGGTCTGGAGGAGAAGCTGGAGTACTGGATGGAACGTTACGATAAAGACCTGCAGGAGAAGAAGCAGGAACTGGAGACTTTAAAGACCAACAAGGCCAATAACCTGACAGAGCTGAGCGAGCTGGCCATGAAGGTCAGCGCCACTGTTTGTTGAACACCTTTATAAACGTCTGATGTCATGACGTGGCCGATGATCAACGTTCTGTTCATGATCCTCAGTATCGAGAGTGTGAACAGGTCGTCATCGAGGATCGACTGGAGAAGGAGAATCTGAGGAAACGGCTGGAGGTGGAGAAGTTGAAGAGAAACGCGGCGATTAAGGTGAGGAACCGATGGGGCACCATCCATCCATCCATTATCTCCCTCTTTATCCTCTATTAGGGTCACGGGGGGGTTCCCCATTCCCATCCAGGGGAGAACGTTTCGGGCGCTGGGCAGATACACCCAGGACAGGACACCAATCTATCGCTGGGCACACACTCACTCACACAGACACACTCTATATGGGGCAATTTGGAGAACTCAATTGAGCTTGATCCATGTTTTTGGACTGTGGGAGGAAACCGGAGAACCCGGAGGAAACCAACGCGGACGCAGGGAGAACATAGAAACTCCACCCAGATGGGGATTCTAACCGGGAATCCCTAGCGCTGAGAGGAGAACGTGCTAACCACTAAGCCACCGTGCCGCCCGCTGGGGCACCTTCAGGGGTTTATTATTAAAGGTGCAGTGTTAAAGATGGGAGTCGAATTCATTCATTCATTATCTCCTGCTTTCTCCTCTATTAGGGTCATGGGGGGGTTCCCCATGCCCATCCAGGGGAGAACGTCTCGGGCGCTGGGCAGATAGACCCAGGACAGGATGCCAATCCATCGCTGGGCACACACTCACTCACTCATACACATTCTATATGGGGCAATTTGGAGAACTCAATTGACTTGATCCATGTTTTTGGACTGTGGGAGGAAACCGGAGAACCCGGAGGAAACCCACGCGGACACGGGGAGAACATGGAAACTCCATCCAGATGGGGATTCGAACCGAGAATCCCTAGTGCTGAGTCGAAATGTAAGATGAAAAGTCCTTCCCTGAATGTCAGCTTGGTGGCTGAATGGTCAGCACATCTGTCTCTCAGTGCAGAGGAGAAGCAGTTTGTACTAACTTCATAACCTCCATTAATTTAGGATTTTGTTTCAGCCTGATCACATGACTCAGAGAATCTCGAGACGGTATGCCGATGGCCTCCTCCGTACCAGATTGATCCTGAAAGTTCTCACCCTCCAATTTATACCCACTGCATATTCAGATACACTGAACTCTTTGCATCAACAGCTTAAAATTAAAAATAAATTAAATTTAGTCATTTATTGGACGCTTTTATCCAAAGCGACTTACAAGGTGAGCACAGGGTTCATCACAACATCCCTGGAGCAATGAGAGGTTAAGGGTCTTGCTCAAGGACCCACATTGGTAACTTCAGTGGGCCTGGGATTTGAACCCCCAACCTTCAGATTGATAACCCACCACCCTGACCACTGAGCTAACCCGCCCCTTCCTCAGCTCCAGCATCCGACCGACTGCAGCTGCCTGACTGAGTAACTCCACCACTTCAATTCTCTCTCATTGCAGATTCAGTCGTGGTGGAGAGGAACCATGGTGAGAAAATGCCTGGGCCCGTTTAAAAAGACCAAGAAATCTAAGGGGGGCAAGAAGGGGAAGCCGAAAGGGAAGAAGAAATGAAGGAAGTCTTCAAACACGTCACCTAAATGTCGCAGCATTTCCCAGAAACTGAAACTTTATTCACTTAATAATAAAATCCAAATGTTCATTTCAGAAAATGGTTCATATTTAACTAGATTTAGAAAATGACAGTAAAAGTTTTGATGGGACGAGTGAGCGGCGGAGAAAAGTGAGAAGTCTGTATGAACTGGTATGTAGTGCATCCTCTCGTGTGTGTGTGTGTGTGTGTGTGTGTGTGAGACCAGCGGTACATACTTGTAAACGTCTGGAATGTATTAATTTACTGTACAAAGAGGTGCAGGTGTAATCCCTGCAGACGGGCTCACATCGGTTCTGCGGGGGAGGGAGGGTATTTGGGGACCCAAGTCAAACCTTAAAAACAATTAAAAAAAAATACAAAAAAAAAAAAAAAAAAAAAAAAAGAAAAAAAGACATAGCTTTAAAACTTGTTTCCGTGCAGCTCTTTTAAACACCAGGCTCTTAAACAGAGTTAAACACATACAAACCTTGGTGTTCTCTGGACCTGGATAAGGGTTCTCTAACTCACTGACCCACATGCTGCAGACCATCCAACCCTCAGAGCGTTTGCTCTCTTTTCGGGTCATGCGTTCTATGCAATGCACGACGAGGCGAGGTGCAACGCAGCGTCTGCGCGTTTCACAGAACGGTCTGAGAACGCGGCCGCGGGGACGAAGGCTTTTCTGCAAAACACATGCACATGAACGAACGCACAGCTCCTGCTCACATTCACAAGCGGCCATGCGACGACGCCTGGAGCTTAGGATGCGTTGCACCGTGTGTGCATCTGTACTCCGAGGCCAACCCCTCCCCCACCTGGTAGCTCATCCATGCATGATCGGACACATAAAGAGTAACAGAAATGAAGTAACGCGTCTCTCCTGCAGGGCAATTTTTAGGCATTTCATCATCGTCAGTTGCCATCTGCACGAAACCTGGAACCGACTGACTGTCAACAAGACTGTACAAGAGTTTCAAACCAAGTCCCCGTATCACAGAGTCCCCTACTTTATACTACCACCATAGAAAGACATCAACTGAGCTAAATAGTCTTCCTTACATATGAACCCATACGTACAGCTTTGGGGGAAAAAGCATCGCCCCCCTGTGGCTACACACTTGCATATGTGATCAACCTTGTGCAACGTGCGCTAGTGAGCATCACCGTGCCTCCATAGAGGTCCAGCCTATAGCTTTGCTCTCTTAAATGAACTCTAGTGTTCAAATGTGCATAAATAAAAGCGAGATGGCCATTCAGGGTCAACGTTTGCGATGAAAGAAACAGAAGTGCTTGGCTGCATTTGCATGACTACTACATCAAACTGTAATTCATACTAATTGTATAAATGTACAATTTGTACTAATTGTGGAACGCAGTTGACCCCAAATCTTGTTGGATGGCATTGGAGGAGCCAAAACGCATACCCTTATATCCTAAAACCTACAGAAAGTGTTAGTTCGGGGCGTTTTCAGGACCTGCCTTCTAGACTTTAGTTACCTGAGAGACGTGTGATGATGCTGGAAACGTTTTTTTTTTTTTTTATGTAGCGCATGGAAAGATTGGGAAAATATTGTGAAAGTCGACATTTGAGTCACTCGAATGGATTTCTACAGCATAGTCATGTGTAAATGAACACCATGTGTGTAGTAAGCTGCATGTGTACAAATCTGCATATTCATGGATCAAGTATAACTCTGATCGTGATAATTAGTGTAATAAACCAGCGGAAGCTCTATCGTAGCACTGTATCTTAACCTGACAGTGCCAACATATATATATATATATATATATCTCCAATATGTGATCTGACATGCCAGAGTCAGTCATGCACATAATAATAATAATAATAATAATAATAATAATAGATGTAAAAATAATCACTTGAATTAAAAAGTCAGTTATGTTTTAAAATTAGAAAAGAAAGTAAGTTTATGTTCTCTGTATTAGGATCTCAAGTGTGCTGATTCCATGTAAGGAGGATGTCAGGTCGGCCCGGTGGTGGCGCCGTGGGAGGATGTCGGGTTTGCCTAGTCACTGCATCGTGAATGGTTCTTAGATGAGGTGGTTCCGATTCTGAAGATCTGAACACATTGGTACCCAGTGCTGTAAGGAGATCTTCGTTTGGTGGTCCCCGGGGTTGTGACATCATAAGTTTGCCGGTTCCTGCAGCAGGGGGGAGATTTCTGGTTGGCTCCATGTTGTTTAGTTCTCTGCGTCATAAAGAGATCTAAGGTCTACTGGTTCCTTATATACACCTTAGGCCTGTCGGCTCTGTGCCATGGAGAGATCTCGGTTCTGCTGATCTCGGTGATGTTGCGTCATGTCATAGGGTGATCTCATGTCTGTTTGTTCCCCATTTTGTCAGAAGATCTCGGTTGCGCACATTCTCCAGCTGTCTGCTGATTTTCCGTGGGTTTCCTCGTGTGGGTTGTCTGTGAGGGCAGAGGTTCCCTGGCTCTCAGTGGTAATAAACAGCATCTTTATCACAGGGTCTTCCATCCTTCTCCAGTTCTGACTTCATTATAAATCCGGTGTGTAAATATGTTTTATAGGATGGAGAACATTTAATACACAGAACATCAGGAAATCTTAGAGTTGCTCTCTTTGTCGCCTGTATTTTCAAATGGCAGTCCTACATGGCCAGGGATGGGGTGGTTGATGGAGAGGTGACGTTCTTTGGGGGCGCCAGGTCCAGTAGGGCTCGTACCGTTCCTGCAACCTGCTCCAAGCCCTTCTCCTCCAGAATGTGGAGGGGAAGACATAGCTGGCTCTGGAGCCAGAGAGACAAATCCGAAGAGATGGAGACAGACAGAGGAAAAACAATGGGGTGGGGAATGAAAACAAAAGGGCATGTGAATGAATAACCAAATAATAATGAAACAAACAATAATTAAATAATGGAACTTAAAAATGAAGGCATATCAAACTGGGATAGGAGTCAACGGCTGGCCATTAAGGGGAAAATTAAACAAAGACAGGGGTTAACAGACCAAAATGGAAAAACAAGTAATAATAAAAAACAAGATTACATTTTTACGGGAAATGTGCTTTATCCTCAACACACTCTAGGTTTTGTCTGATTCAGGGATCTGTGTCAATGAGAATTGTTTTTTTTGTTTTTTAATCAATCGTGACATTTTATTTTATTATTATTATTTCTTTTTACAATGAATTAATCTTAAGAGGGCCTCACCAACCTCATGATAACATTCATAATTAACATGTGCATTACGCTGGTAGCCAGAACTTTATACTAATTGGTGCAACCCACACGGAACAAAAAAAAAAAAAAAAAAAGTTCCACTCACAGCACTCTCATCTAATTACTGTTTTTTCTTTTAAAACAGACATATGTACTTTAAAAGGAGACTTTAATCTCAATTTAATTTACTTTCATTCCTACAAAAATAATTTAACATGTGTAGTAATTTTTCATTCATTCATTATCTTCAGCTTTATCCTCTATTAGGGGGGTTCCCCATGCCCATCCAGGGGAGAACGTTTCGGGTGCTGGGCAGATACACCCAGGACAGGGCGCCAATCCATCGCTGGGCACACACTCACTCACACAGACACACTCTATATGGGGCAATTTGGAGAACTCAATTGACTTGATCCATGTTTTTGGACTGTGGGAGTAAACCGGGGAACCAGGAGGAAACCCACGGGGAGAACATGGAAACTCCACCCAGATGGGAATTTGAACCGGGAATCCCTAGTGCTGAGAGGAGAACATGTCAACCACTAAGCCACCTTAGTGGCTTGTGTAGTAATTTTTTAAATAAATATAAAAAAAATATTATTTCATGTTTACATCAAATAAATAACAAAAACATAAGAAATTGTGCATTGTGGCTGTGATTTCTGGCACATTTCAGCAAAGTTAATTACTGCATAATCATATAATCATGTTTATTTCTAAGACAGTAATTAAACCATCAAAACCTATAATCGTCTCATCCCTAGTACCAATACGTTTGTTTATAGAGCATATTTTTTCCCCCTAAAATTAAAGGTGTGAGAAGGAAAATCAAAGGAAATAGAAATCCAAAGCTTAATACAACAAGAGTAAAGAACCACACCAGATCACACAAATCAGATTTTATTGTAAAAGCTGGAAGAATCAGAAGATAAAAAGTTTAAAGGGAAGGTTACAGGGTGCACACACACACACACACACACACACCACACACACACACACACACACACACACACACACACACACACACACACACACACACACACACACACACACACACACACTTCAAACAAATCATTCTTCCTTTCACTCTTGTCTCTCATCCACATCCCTGTTTCTAACCTACAGTTATTACTGTAACGCTCACCAGCCCTTATTTGCAGCTTTGTAACGTGAAAAGCTCAACCCTGAACACTAATGATTACAGACGCAGAGTCGTAATACTTACGTTCTTAAAGCAGGAAAGATTTTTGGTATTGTGCATGATGCTAAAACCCACCATGTCCTACGTCCTCATTCTCTCTAAAGGGAATAAACGCACAGCAGCCTCTCGCTCAGCTGTATCTTGAGGAGCATCGTTACAGCTCATTTACATTTACACTACATCAGACGCTTTAATCCAAAACGACTTGCACGTATCACAACCTGGTTGAGGTCAGAACACAGGGTTGTAATTAATCACAAAAAAAAAAAAAAAAAAAAACATTATTTAATCGTATCGCCTCAACGACATTCATAAGAAAAACGTATTATATTATATTCTGGTAGCCAGAACTTTGGCACAACTCGCACGAAATGAATTGCTCTACATCAGCAACTTATCAACCCATTATGGGACATGAGGGATAAAGAAAACTGTGTGGCCAGGAGACATCTGATCCTTCATTCTTAATTAGTAGTATTAATTATAACATTTAGGGGTGAGCTGCAATATTCGCTGATTCGACGATTCGATTCGGAGAACCGTAGTCGACTATGAACCTCATAGTCGAATGTACCATTTTGATCACATGGGGGCGCCCATGGCTGCTGCTAAGCATTAGTTTTTACATGAAATGTCTTTGTTTTCGTTATATATATAGCCTTTTGTCAAATAAAATCATCCTAATTTCTAGAAAAAAAAAAAAAAAAAAAAAAAAAAAAAAAAGTTTTTTTTTGTTAGAAAAACAAGTAAAAAATTTTTTTTTTTTTTTTTTTTTTAAAAACTACGCCCTTAGCGCCATCTTGTGGTGTAATTTTAACTGATTCGACTATCAGTCGACTATAGGGAAAATCTGACGAATCAGATTCGACTATGAAAATCTTTAGTTGAATACAGCCCTAATAACATTTACACCGATGGCTCTAAATGAGCATTAATTTGAAATCATGGGAATGATTGGAGGGGGGGGGGGGGGGTTGGGGGGGTTCCCCATGCCCATCCAGGAAAGAACGCTTTGGGTGCCAGGCAGATAATCCAGGGCACCAATCCATTGCAGGGCATACACCCCTATGCACGCTATGTGGGGCAATTTAGAGCATTCGATTTACCCTGAATCCATGTTTTTGGACTGTGGGAAGAAACTGGAGAACCCAGTGGAAACCTGTGCCTTCCACTGGATGGAAACTCCATCCAGATAGATTTGAACCTAGATCTGCAGCGCTGAGAGGCAAACGTGCTAACTACTAAATCCCATGTCCACTGACATTACCCATGTGAGTAATGTCCTCTTACCATTACTACTTGCCCCTGTGGGCGCCGTGTCATAACTGACCGTTTGTTCTGATACCTCAACCATCCAGTTGGGATACTTGTAAGGGGCTGGGGGACAGGAAGACTTCAAAATGACCTCATAGTCATATTTTTCTTAATAATCATATTTGCTTTTGACTAAACACAGAAGCCATGAGCAAGGTTGGGGGGGGCGCTAAGGAGGAGATATGAACTACCATACTTAGTTTTTATGGCTGTTTTCTGCCAAACCCAGGTTCCAATGTAGATACACAAAGGTGGTCAAGGCACAAAAGGAGGTACAAGGACATCTTCTATTGGGAGACACGCATTAAAGTTTTATCGATTGAGCTTAAAACTAGTAGTGACTAAAATAAAAACCTTCACATTGAGCCAGTAAGATTAAGGCAACCTGCACTATTACAAAAAACAGACTAAATTAACACTTTCTATGAATCTGGTATTTGTAATGCATCATAAACACATTCATAAAGCTTTATAAAGGCCTATAACACTTGGCATGAGCCTTTGTTAATGTACATAACTGTTCATAACCACACTTATAAAGTGTTATCAGAACATGCCATAGGACTTTACAACATAATGCATTATTAAATGTATATGTTCAATGTAACTTACTGTAGAGAACAGTGTTATGAAGCTTTATAACAACTGTGTTAAACAAATGCTCATTTTGAAAAGTACTTTATAGGTGATTTTAAAGGCTAATGAAAACTTCCCTTTGAATCCCACTTTACAGGCATTAGGCAAAGTGTTGGCATTAATTATGATGCTCTATGAAGGTAACTGCATTAATATTAGTACATAAATGACTAAGAAAAAGGTTATAAACGCTCTTTACAGACTTTATGTAAAGTAAAATCATCACATATTAGGTAAGAATGTTCCACCCAGGAACATTCCACAGTGGCTTAGTGGTTAGCACGTTCGCCTCTCAGCGCTAGGGTGGAGTTTCCATGTTGTCCCCGTGTCCACGTGGGTTTCCTCCGGGTTCTCCGGTTTCCTCCCACAGTCCAAAAACATGGATCAAGTCAATTGAGTTCTCCAAATTGCCCCATATAGAGTGTGTATGAGTGAGTGAGTGTGTGCCCAGCGATGGATTGGCGCCCTGTCCTGGGTCTATCTGCCCAGCGCCTGAGATGTTCTCCCCTGGATGGGCATGGGGAACCCCACCGCGACCCTAATAGAGGATAAAGCGGGAGATAATGAATGAATGTTCCACCCAAAGTTTTGATTATGTGTTATGACAATTTGTGTTATAAAGCATTATGTCATATTGTTCTAACACTTCATGACTGTGATTACAAACTAGGGGTGAGCTGCAATATTCGCTGATTCGACGATTCGATTCGGAGAACCGTAGTCGACTATGAACCTCATAGTCGAATGTACCATTTTGACCACATGGGGGCACCCATGGCGGCTGCTAAGCATTAGTTTTTACATGAAATGTCTTTGTTTTCATTATATATATAGCCTTTTGTCAAATAAAATCATCCTAATTTCTAGAAAAAAAAAGAAAAACAAACAAAAAAAGGTTTTCTTTTGTTAGAAAAACAAGTAAAATATAAAAAAAATCGTTTTTTAAAAACTACGCTTATAGCGCCATCTTGTGGTGAAATTTTAACTATAGGGAAAATCTGACGAATCAGATTCGACTATGAAAATCTTTAGTTGAATACAGCCCTATTACAAACATCTATGCACATTAACAGAGGCTTATGAAACATGTCAATAAGAGTTATGAATACTTTATAAAGCTTTACAAATGCACATATAATGCATTCTAAATACCAGATTGACAGATTTATAGTGTTACCGCTAAATTATCATGTGCTTTGTTTTTGGGCTGTCGCCAGTCTTGTGTAACTTTGCAGATCAGGCGTTCATGGCGATCATGACCGTCACGCTGATGATGTCATTCACATTGTGTTTGGGTCGATGATTAAAAACACTATTGCCTCAGTATTTTTGCTGATTATAGACGATAGTTCAAGTTTAAAATGCTGTTTAAAAACAGGGCACTAGTTGGCAGTAGAGTGCACAGAGCAAAGACATGACCGACAAATAGAACAGGGCGAAGCCCGCCAGATGGGATGGAGGTGAAGGCCTGATGGGCGGCGCTAGAGAGAGCAACGCATCGATCAGTTCATATAAACCCCGAGCCTTGCCGTCTAACACCTCAGTGACTGAGCACAGATTTCTCTTTAGAATAGTGTGTGTGTGTGTGTGTGTAAGTATACAAGCACATACACACAAACAAATAAAATATTAAACATAAGAATGAAAAATGGGAACAAATGCACAGTGGTTTAATAAAAAGGGGAAGGAAAGGAGAGCGAGAGAGAGTGAGAGAGAGTTAGTTATACTGCAGAGTAAATAGGTTTAGTAGATTTTAGTAGAACTGCAGCAGACGTTCTCAGGTCCTGCAGGATTAAACAAACCGAATCAGATGTTCCACGTACCTGAGGGACGCCAATTTTACGACACGCCTCCAAGAAGTTCTCAACATTCCGTCTACACTTCGCCATCGTTAGTTTGGGCTGTAGAACAGGTGATCAAACAAAACAAACACAAATTAATTCAATCCCTCAATTTATCAACGGCCACCTTACTGTTTACTGCTGATAATCATATAGATGGGTTTTGTAGTTCTCCAATGACAGACTGTAGTCCATCTGTATCTCTACATACTGTTCTCCAATGATCAGAACCTCTAAAGACAAGCAAAACACACCACCACGTCAGCGTCACTGCAGCACTAAACATCATTCCCCACCTAAATCATACCTGCTCTGTGAGGGTCTTTACAGGACAGAATAACATGCACCGTATTTTCCGGACTATAAGGTGCACCTAAAAGCCTAAAATTTTCCCAGAAATCGGACGTGCGCCTTATAATCCGGTGCGCCTCATACGTGTACTGAGTTCCAAAATCTATAAAAGTATTGTTGTGCGACCGGGTGGTTTTTTTTTTCCACACATCGCCGCCCTGCTGATCTGTGACTCCATGCGCGCTCATCTCACAGAAAAGCAGAGTGAAGAAAATGAATTGGGAGCTCGCCGTCATTCCAGGAGGATTAAATAAAGAACTCCGACCGCTGGACATCGGTGTAAACGGGGCGTTTAAAGTAAAGTTGCGGGCGGCGTGGGAGCGATGGATGATAGACGGCGAACACACGTTTACTAAAACTCGGGAGGCGGCGGCGGGGCGAGTTACGCCACCGTCTGTGAATGGGTTGTGGACGTCTGGGCTGAGGTTTCTGCCGTGACCGTCGTCCGAGCTTTCACGAAAGCCGGCGTCGTCGCCGAACGGCCGCCCGGAGACGAGACGGACTCGGACATCGATGAGAGGGAACGCCGGAGTGCTCGATAGAGAACCAGCTTTTTAATTCAGACACAGAAGACGAGGACGCTGATGGATTTGTGGGAGAAGAGAGATTAAAATAATGTGTGTTTTATCAAGTAGTAGAATAAACTTCAATTATAAATCAGCGTTTTGCATCCTTTACTTTTCTTGTAGATCGTATGTTTTAGCGAGTGCCTTATAATACGCTGCCGTACAGAATAAGTACCGTACAGAAATAGAGTCCCTAATTCAGACTGCGCCTTATAGTACGGTGCACCTTATACGTGGGACAGATACAGAAATAGAGTCCGTAATTCAGACTGCGCCTTAGAATACAGTGCGCCTTATGGTCCGGAAAATACGGTACTGTATGTAAAAGAAACACATGGACTACAAACTGTAATTATAGAACTACAAAGTCCAGCTATACGGTTAAGCTGGTGTAGAAATACATAAATGTAACTAATAAAGAGGCTGGTTGAGGTACGTCATCCTAAAAGTCACTTACCACTGCTGGTGAGGGTACGTGGATGCTTGGTACTGACCGAGGCCGCACATGATTGGCCAGATGACACAACACCACCCCATCCGTCAGCGCCGTGCCGAGGTCGCTGGGTAACGTCACCTTCAGCCGAGACTCGATGTTCTAATTGTGAGGAACAGAACATAAATATATAATTATGGCATGATGAGCATCTAATAATTATGTTATTGTAAATTAAGTAAATGGACCCGCCTCAGACCACAGGGCTTACACACAACCAGTTACCACGGGGCAGCTTTGTATCACCAGTTTACCACCAATAGGTTTTTAGATTGTGACAGGAATTTGGCGATCCTCAATAGAATACATGAAGACACAGGGAGAACATGCAAACTACAAGAATAAGAAGCTACAACACCTTTCTGAGCTGCTCCATCAGCTCGGCTTCCTCTCCTGTGGGTGCTGGAGCTGCTGAGGGTGTGGAGGTCTCTTCTTTAGACACAGGTACTGCATTTTTTAATTCTACACACACACACACACACACACACACACTTAATCTTTGAAATGCATTACATATACACACACACACAGTACATGTCTTCCTCACCCTCTAACCCTCCCACCCTCTTTTCTTTCAGCATCCCTCCCTCCCACCATCTCTTCCTCCAACCCCTTCACCATCCCACACACCATGCCACCATCCCACACACCATGCCTCCCCCCCCCCTCACCAGCCCTCCCTCCCCCCTCTCACCAGCCCTCCCTCCCCACCTCCCTCCCAAACACTGACTTTGTACCGAAGTGTCCATTTGCCTGCAAAACTTTAAGCACGCGGCACGGTGGCATAGTGGCACGGTGGCATAACCACATAGCAGAGTGAGTGTGTGCCCAGCGATGGATTGGCGCCCTGTCCTGGGTGTATCTGCCCAGCGCCCGAAACGTTCTCCCCTGGATGTGCATGGGGTTAGCACGTTCTCCTCTCAGCCCTAGGGATTCCCGGTTCAAATCCCCATCTGGGTGGAGTTTCCATGTTCTCCCCGTGGGTTTCCTCCGGGTTCTCCGGTTTCCTCCCACAGTCCAAAAACATGGATCAAGTCAATTGAATTCTCCAAATTGCCCCATATAGAGTGTGTCTGTGTGAGTGAGTGTGTGCCCAGCGATGGATTGGCGCCCTGTCCTGGGTGTATCTGCCCAGCGCCCGAAACGTTCTCCCCTGGATGGGCATGGGGAACCCCACCGCGACCCTAATAGAGGATAAAACGGGAGATAATGAATGAATGAACTTTAAGCACATGAAGCAGTGAAGCACAGTTAAGCTGGTTTGTTTGTTATTAAAGGTGCAATGTGTAGGATTTACAGTATGTGTAGGATTGCAGCCACGTCCCCTGAACTACACAGTAACCCTGAACTACACACATGTAACCAACACCGCAGCTTTACAAGCAGAGCGGGCGCCTGGAAAAGAACCTGCGATGATGGTTTGATTTCTCTACTAGGGCTGCAACTAACGGTTATTTTGATAATCGATTAATCGGTCGATTATTTTTTTTCCGATTAATCGGATAAATAAAAAATAAAAAAATTCCATATCTTTACATTTACATTTAATCATTTAGCAGACGCTTTTATCCAAAGATGGATGTTTTTCAGTAAAATTATTCTATAGTATTATATATAGTAATTTTAGTCAAAATGTTTAAGTTAACAATTCCTGTAATTAAAGAAAAGCACAATGAAAGAAATAATGTATCATCTAAACATCCCTCACTTCACAACAAAAGTCAACTCCAAATAACACATGATACTCAGTTGCCCTCAGTAATGAACCAAATATTGTCTGTTCTGTTTTAGCCTATTAGAAAAAAAAATAAATTAACAAATGAACTAATTAACAATCAGCTATGGGAAAAAAATTAACAAATTAGCCAGTTAACAAAAAAATACCTCGTGTGAAATTTCAATTGGACACCGGGACGTATGTGGCTGCTTTGCACACCGTGGTTTCCCCCGATTGTCTGGACGCGGTCTGAAAGCAGGGGGTGCTGCTATTGATTCGCTAAAAATCTGGACATTTCCTCACTTAAAAGAATAAACCGGGACGCCCGGGACAGGACGTGACATACGGACATGTCCCGGGAAATACGGACGTATTCGTATAACGGACGTTAAGACACGTTCTCTATCGCTGTTATTATCCAGTTAACAACCAAACACAGCATGACACTGCTCTGCCGGTCCGCAGAGCTGCATGTTCCACGTTCTTTAGTTTCAGCGTTGGCTGTGTTTCATTTCTACGATTTATTAAGTTGTTTTGCAGACTCCGCCTCGTTCTGTTCAACCCGCTATTATTTTCCAGCGTTATTGAAGCGCTGCAGGTGACGTAGGCGGTTGCGACATCGCGAGTAACGCGGAAATCGCGCGACCCGACGAATCGATAATGGAAATTCATTATCGATACTTTGGATAATCGATTTTTATCGATTTTATCGATTCGTTGTTGCAGCCCTATTCTCTACAAACTTTTCTTTCTCACTAGTCCTTTTTTTTGCACACTGCACCTTTAAAGATGAAACTGATAAGCAAAGCCTGAACTCTGCAGGTCTTAAGGCACCCGAGTACCTCGTCTCTTCTCCTCTCTCTGACTGAGGCGGAAAAGGAAGCTGTCAGGACGCATGCTGGCACCGCGGGCGACGCTCTGGGCAGCGGGGCTGGGGTGAGATGGGGACGGCAGTGCTGTGTGTGGTACATAGGGCAGAGTGTGAGGAGCAGTAGCGGTGTGAGGCATCAAGCAGTTTGATGAGGACACAGGACGGCATGCAAACTAAAGGAAGACGACACTTACTCGTGGAGTTGAGAGAGGAGCGATCGTCCCCCTGCTACAGACACACAGAAAACAAGATACAGAACGAGATCAAAGACTAGAACCATGAAGGATTCTTCACCTGGAATTCTGGAGTGTTAATGTTTTAAGTTTCTCAGTATAGAACAAGTAAGAACATCAATCTCATTTCAGTATGAAGACTAGGGCTGTATTCAACTACAGATTTTCGTAGTCGAATCTGATTCGTCAGACTGATAGTCGAATCAGTTAAAATATCACCACAAGATGGCGCTATAAGCATAGTTTTTAAAAAAGATTTTTTTTTTTATATTTTACTTGTTTTTCTAACAAAAGAAAACCTTCTTTTTTGTTTTTCTTATTTCTTTTTTTTTTCTAGAAATTTGGATGATTTTATTTGACAAAAGGCTATATATAAATAACGAAAACAAAGACATTTCATGTAAAAACTAATGCTTAGCAGCAGCCATGGGCGCCCCCATGTGGTCAAAATGGTACATTCGACTATGAGGTTCATAGTCGACTACGGTTCTCCGAATCGAATCGTCGAATCAGCGAATATTGCAGCTCACCCCTAATGAAGACCATCATGCATGTGTGTGTGAGAGAGAAACCCGTTGAGATCCTTCACCTGCTTCTGAGGGCTTGGCCTCTTCTTTATTGTGTTGGTGTTTATGTCTATTTCAAAGGCCATTAGGGGTTCGAACTCACTCTGACACAGAGCAGCGGCGCCGCGGCGAATTAGAGGAAGGCCGAGAATTTGGAGAGAAAATGAAAGAGACAGG
>JAFMOC010000047.1:1787500-1877500 GCA_019802505.1 Corydoras sp. C115
GAGATGATTCTCGAGGCTGTGCTTTAGATTTAGGCACGGGGGCCAGGTGCCGGTTTTGGGAACAGCGAGAGAGACGGGGGGGGGGTCCATCGCGATCGACCTGACATCCCTTCACGATCGACCGGTCGAGCACACCAACGTATTAAACCAAAAATATCTGCAACACATGTATCATTGATGGTGCAATACATTTCAATCATCTGTATGTAATAACTGTCTGCTGCTTAATCAGATACCATATGTGCAACATTTGATTCATTTTATTCCTCTATTGTATGACTGTAAATAACTGAAAATTAGAATTTTATCATGTGTATATAGATTTCTAATTCTATTAAAATTTTCTAATGATTAGATACCTTTTTCACCTTTTTCTTCTAATGTATCTGCTGCTGAGAATGTGAATCTCCCCATTGTGGGACAAATAAAGGTTTATCTTATCTCATCTTATCTTATTCCAAAGACTCATTACCACTAATTGGTTCCTTTATAAACTAAGCTTGTGAAAGATCTTTGTAAACAATCTCATAAAAACATTTACCGTATTTTCCGGACTATAAGCCTAAAATTTTCCAGAAATCGGACGTGCGCATTATAATCCGGTGCGCCTTATACGTGTACTGAGTTCCAAAATCTATAAAAGTATTGTTGTGCGACCGGGTGGTTTTTTGTCCACACATCGCCGCCCTGCTGATCTGTGACTCCATGCGCACTCATCTCACAGAAAAGCCGAGCGAAGAAAATGAATCCGGAGCTCGCCGTCATTCCGGGAGGATTAAATAAAGAACTCCGACCGCTGGACATTGGCGTAAACGGGGCGTTTAAAGTAAAGTCGCGGGCGGCGTGGGAGCGATGGCTGATAGACGGCGAACACACGTTTACTAAAACTCGGGAGGCGGCGGCGGGGCGAGTTACGCCACCGTCTGTGAATGGATTGTGGATGCCTGGGCCGAGGTTTCTGCCGTGACCGTCGTCCGAGCTTTCACGAAAGCCGGCGTCGTCGCCGGACGGCCGCCCGGAGACGAGACGGACTCGGACATCGATGAGAGGGAACACCGGAGTGCTCGATAGAGAACCAGCTTTTTAATTCAGACACAGAAGACGAGGACGCTGATGGATTTGTGGGAGAAGAGTGATTAACAATAATGTGTGTTTTGTCAAATAAAATAAACTTCAATTATAAATCAGCGTTCTGCATCCTTTACTTTTCTTGTAGATCGTATGTTTTAGCGAGTGCCTTATAATACGCTGCCGTACAGAATAAGTACCGTACAGAAATAGAGTCCGTAATTCAGACTGCGCCTTATAGTACGGTGCGCCTTATACGAGGGTCAAATACAGAAATAGACCCCGTAATTCAGACTGCGCCTTATAATACGGTGCGCCTTATGGTCCGGAAAATACGGTACCATAAATCTCTATCGATCAGAATCAATGTAAACTGAACTATAGATAAAAACTGTAGGGATAGGACTAAAAAGAGAGCACACACACACACAAATAAACTCAGACAGCCTGGTACAGAACGCCCACCAACGCAGACTCCACACACCTATGCTTGGACCTATGCTTGTCCCAAATAGGAATCGGACCCAGGATCCGCTTGCTGTCTCACTGTGCCGACTTGTATTGTTACGTAATTAAAAAATAAATAAATATGTAAATAAAAATCACTATAATTATACATAATTTATCACTAATGATATCATTCATTAGATTATTATTATGACTCTTGCAAATGTAGCACTATGAGAATTACTTATTTATTGGCTAATAAACCTTAAATAATTTCTTAATTACAATAATATGCATATTATTATTATTAGTAAGAATGTGATTCTTACCAAGAACCAAAGCCTAGTGGTCTTCTTTCAAAGTCGGAGAGCTCTGGTGCTGTTTTACATGCCTCTATATTGAGATATTTAAATATGTGTATCTTCCCCTTGATGCAGATCTAGAATAAAAACCACAGTTTTAATTAAGGAGCAAATATTTAAATAAATCTCATGTCTGCAAGAAAAAGAGAAGAAAGACCTGTGCAGGAGGGTTTTGGAGAGGATTGTTGTCGAGCACGATGCTCTGGAGGTGCCGGAGGTTGCGGTAACACACAGGGATGGTGGTCACCTTATTGCACGAGAAATCCAAACGCACTAAAGGAAGCTCCGCCAATTCTGTATAAAGGAACAAACCATTATACATTCAATGTTTTCCTTAGTTCGTGGTATATAATATGTATAAATAAGGGCAATATACAAACTTCTGCATAAACAGCAGTACATGATATGGGCTCTGACCTGGAGGCAGGCGCACGAGGTGGTTCCGGCGTATGTTCAGGTCCCGGAGAGCTTCGAGCTGACCGACCTGAGCCGGCAGGTTCTGGATCTCATTACAGCTAACATCCTGAAAAGACGGAAAACAAACACAGACGCGGAAATGAAGCAAAAGTGCTGGAACCGACGGACTACAACCATAAACGTGGATTACATTAGGGGTGAGCTGCAATATTCGCTGATTCGACGATTCGATTCGGAGAACCGTAGTCGACTATGAACCTCATAGTCGAATGTACCATTTTGACCACATGGGGGCGCCCATGGCTGCTGCTAAGCATTAGTTTTTACATGAAATATCTTTGTTTTCGTTATATATATATATAGCCTTTTGTCAAATAAAATCATCCTAATTTCTAGAAAAAAAAAGAAAAACAAAAAAAAGGTTTTCTTTTGTTACAAAAACAAGTGAAATCTATAAAAAAAAAATGTTTTTTAAAACTACGCTCTTAGCGCCATCTTGTGGTGAAATTTTAACCGATTCGACTATCAGTCGACTATAGGGAAAATCTGACGAATCAGATTCGACTATGAAAATCTTTAGTTGAATACAGCCCTAGATTACATAGTAGTCATTTGTAAAACTCTCTCACGCAACACTGACCAGTTCGGTGAGCTGTCGGAGCTGACCCAGTTCTTCGGGGAGAGATACGAGTTTGTTGTTGCATGCAATCAGCACTTTCAGAGGCAGACCGCAGAGGTGAGCCGGCAGGGTGGACAGCTGGTTCCGACTGCGGGGAGAAACAGACAGAGGAAGAAACACAGGTTTAACATCCAGTCCAGGTGGCAGATACATCAACCAGGGAATAAAGTCTGTCCCTGAGCTGGAGAAATCCAGTCTCGTTCCTCAGTGTGACATTTTGGTGCCGAAACCCAGAAACGATGAGGAGGCAATGAGATGAAGATTCTCTTTGAAGTAGGCTATGGTCTTGCAGGTCATCCCATGCGCCATACAGGCAACCCCAGGTCCCCAGGTCGCACCACATGTCACACCGGTCGCCCTATGTGTTCTGCACATTTGATCCAACAGAACATCAGACTGGTGCAAATCACGCTGGCTGTTTTACGACTGTGTGCAGTGTGTTGTGGGCTTCACCTGATGTTCAGGAAAGTCAGCGCCTGCAGGTTGATCAGACTTTCTGGTAATGAGCGCAGACAGTTCTGGTACAAGTTTAAATTCTCCAGGGACACGAACATACACACGTCCACCGGCAGTTCAGGGAGTCTGTTGCGTGACAGGTCTGGAGGGAGGGAGGGAGGGAGGGAGAGAAAGAGAGAGAGGGGAAGTAACAACAGAGGAATTAAATAAACTCAGCATGACGAGTCCACATGTCTTTTACTCATCTCCTGTTTTGTTAATAGTACTTGACTTTAGTTATAAACAGAGAACTGCTGGTTATTTATGAGGTAAAACATGTCGGAACTCCATCCATCCATTCGTTATCTTCCGCTTGTCCGGGGTTCGGGTCGCGGGGGCAGAAACCGAAGTAGGGAGACCCAGACCTCCCTCGCCCCAGCCACCTCCACCAGCTCGACTGGGGGAACACCGAGGCGTTCCCAGACCAGCTGAGAGATATAATCCCTCCAGCGTGTCCTGGGTCTTCCCCGGGGTCTCCTCCCAGCCGGACTTGCCATGGGTCTATCTGCCCAGCGCCCGAGACTTTCTCCCCTGGATGGGCATGTGGAAGCCCCCCGCGACCCTAATAGAGGATAAAGCGGAAGATAATGGATGGAGAAAGACAGTATAGAGTATGTATTACAGCACAATTTAAACATTAAATGTCTGGTCCTGGAACGGTGGCTTAGTGGTTTAGCACGTTCGCCTCTCGGTGCTAGGGATTCCCGGTTCGAATCCCCATCTGGGTGGAGTTTCCATGTTCTCCCCGTGTCCACGTGGGTTTCCTCCGTGTTCTCCGGTTTCCTCCCACAATCCAAAAACATGGATCAAGTCGATTGAATTCTCTAAATTGCCCCATATAGAGTGTGTCTGTGTGAGTGAGTGTGTGCCCAGCGATGGATTGGCGCCCTGTCCTGGGTATATCTGCCCAGCGCCCAAAAGGTTCTCCCCTGGATGGGCATGGGGAACCCCACCGCGACCCTAACAGAGGATAAAGCGGGAGATAATGAATGAATGAATGAATGAATGTCTGGTCCTATATTTTTTTTTTTTACAGTATTAGGATAAGGCATGCCCAAAGAGCAATTGAACACAAGATACACACACATTGGTATAATATGCAGCATAGTGTGTAAAATAAATACTTAATGAGCTCTAATATGTAACCCTAAACCCGGTCTAAACGCAGTTTATCCTGCCTCACGCGCTTACACTGCAGTGTCTTCATTAAGACTTTGTCAGAAAATTAAAACTTGAAGCTTAATCATTAATGACCACCATTGTGCACAAGCTCTATGTATTTATAGAGCACATTTAAACACCGCTCAAGCTAAATAAACTGAAATATAAAGTAACACGGCGGCACGGTGGCTTAGTGTTTAGCATGTTCTCCTCTCAGCACTAGGGATTCCCGGTTCGAATACCAATCTGGGTGGAGTTTCCATGTTCTCCGGTTTCCTCCCACAGTCCAAAAACATGGAGCAAGTCAATTGAATTCTCAAAAAAATTGCCCCATATAGAGTGTGTCTGTGTGAGTGAGTGTGTGCCCAGCGATGGATTGGCGCCCTGTCCTGGGTTTATCTGCCCAGCGCCCGAGACGTTCTCCCCTGGATGGGCATGGGGAACCCCACCGCGACCCTAATAGAGGATAAATGTATTTGTGGTATTTGTGGATTAATGTATTTATGAAGACAGATCAGGCACGCTGGCTTAGTGTTTAGCACATTCGGCTCTCAGCGCTAGGGATTCCCGGTTCGAATCCCCATCTGGGTGGAGTTTCCATGTTCTCCCCGTGTCTGCGTGGGTTTCCTCCGGGTTCTCCGGGTATATGTATTTATAGCGCACATTTAAACACCGCTCAATCTAAATAAACTGAAATATAAAGTAACACGGCGGCACGGTGGCTTAGTGTTTAGCATGTTCTCCTCTCAGCACTAGGGATTCCCGGTTCGAATCCCCATCTGGGTGGAGTTTCCATGTTCTCCGGTTTCCTCCCACAGTTTAAAAACATGGATCAAGTCAATTGAGTTCTCCAAATTGCCCCATATAGAGTGTGTCTGTGTGAGTGAGTGTGTGCCCAGCAATGGATTGGCGCCCTGTCCTGGGTGTATCTGCCCAGTGCCCGAAATTTTCTCCCCTGGATGGGCATGGGGAACCCCACCGCGACCCTAATAGAGGATAAAGCGGAAGATAATGAATGAATGAATATAAAGTAACAGGTGTACTCGTACCTTAATTGTGTAATGCCGGTTTGAATAGTGTGAGTGCGCCGTTACTCATTTGAAAACGGAATATTCTATTGACTTGCGTTTCTGTTGCTCTCCCTTGGTTCTCATCAGTTACGTGATATTTGTTAAATATATATTTCAAAAAGATGCCGCCTTTGCTCTGTTCAAATCGCTTTTTTTTTTTTTTTCCAGCGATGAGAAAGCGGCGCAGGTGATGTAAGCGTATAAACAGGCATAGCAGGTAACACAGAAACTGCCAACACTTTTAATAATCAATAATGGATTTTATCAATTTGTTGTTACAGCTCGACCTTATTATAAATTAGATAAAACAGCTTTTACTTTTCTGTGTGTCTGCGAGGTCAGACACCGATGTTGGACAGGAGGACCTGGCTTTTATTCTCATTTTCAGTACATGTCCTCATACATCATCACTTTGTTCTTCTGCTTTACAGTCTCCAGTTTCCTCTAATAAAGGCAAAAGCTCTCGATTTATTATCTCCAGCAGCACTTTAGGATAAATCTTCTTCTCAGGCAGAACTCTGACCTGAATGTGACCGGCTCCGCCCTCTTTCAAAGGGTTTTATAAAAAAACCATACGCCCCAGAGCAAATGATGGTTCAGGCCCAGACATGTGCAGTTAATCAGTTATATGACGGAGGCTCTGATCTCCCACAGTTGTGATGTTATCACGGATACCTTAAAATATCTCTCCATCTGGGCTCCATACAGGATGGATCTCAGAGCTTTGGTGTGCTGTATGAGTAGACTGAGTAGAGTAGAGTGGTGCGTATTAAAGCTCCAGCAGCACTGCTCCATCTGAGCCACTCATACCAGCACAAACACTCCACCACCTTAATGTCACTGCACTGCTAAAAATCATCCACCACCCAAATAAAACCTGCCCTTTGTGGTCAGGAGGGCCGAATACACACATGCTATATGGAAGTTGGTGGCGAGTGGTGCAAGGGTTAATGCTACTGCACCATACTGCACCACACTGAGCTACCACTGGGAGTGGTAGCTCAGTGATTTGGGCATTGGGCTGTCAATCTGAAGGTTGGGGGTTCTAATCCCAGGTCCACTGAAATTACCAATGTGGGTCCTTGAGCAAGACCCTTAACCCTCATTGCTCCAGGGATGTTGTGATTAACCCTCTGTTCACCTTGTAAGTCGCTTTGGATAAAAGCGTCCAATAAATGACCAAATGCAAATGTACTGCATTACAGCAAGGTCACAGGTTCGATTCCCAGTTTGGGAGGTGTCTGCATGTCCTAAACATCTAGAAGAACCATTCATCTGCATGAGAACCCCGCAGTCCTCTTTCTGCTTTCCTCAGTATCACTTGCGTTCACAGCAGATTAGCTCCGAGCCTAATAATAGCTCTATATAATATTATCTCAAGCCTCTACAGAAAAGATTGGAAGCACGAACAAAAAAAGTCTGCAGGCCTCATTCTGAGAGTTCAAGTTTAAATTATTCATCCATTATCTTTTGCTTTATCCTATATTAGGGTCGCGGTGGCGTTCCCCATGCCCATCAAGGGGAGAACGTCTCGGGCGCTGGGCAGATACACCCAGGACAGGGCGCCAATCTATAGCTGGGCACACACTCACTCACACACACACACTCTATATGGGCCAATTTGGAGAATTCAATTGAATTGATCCATGTTTTTTGGACTGTGGGAGGAAACCGGAGCACCCGGAGGAAACCCATGCGGACACGGGGAGAACATGGAAACTCCACCCATATGGGGATTCGAAACGGGAATCCCCTGCGCTGAGAGGCGAACGTGCTAAACCACTAAGCCACCGTGCCGCCAAGTTTAAATTATATATCTGTAAATCTTCACACAATGAACCATTTTTATACATAAAATTTAAATATGTATTTCAGGAACTACAGAACGCAGTGTAAACACTTAATAATGGATGCTTCTGAACCCCACACTGTCTACAGAAGTAAAACAGTCTGAGACAGGCCCCGGACCCGAAACAAGAGGACACGAAAGAAACGCATCGGGACGATTCATAACTCCGCGTTCAGCTCATCAACTTTAAATGACCGCCACTAGTGGTCGACCGATATGGGTTATTTAAAGGCCGATGCCGATATTTAGACGACAGAAGTGGCCGATATATAAAACCGATATTACCAGTTTTTATTGCAACTAATAAAGTATTATAATAATAATAATAACAATAATAATAACAATAATAAAGAAGACACAAAAGTAATCCGACAGTTTATCACTGTCTACTTTTTGTAATACAGAGAGCAATATTAAAAACATACAACTTTAAATGACACATTATTAATTAAAGTTTCAGTGTACCTAAACATAAGCAGATAGCAGCATCTTTTCAGAATGAACATTTATTGAGGAACATTGCACAATGCACACAGAACAACATTCAATCAACTGTTTGAACTAATGAGCCAATTTAGCTAATTTAGATAAATAAATAAAATATTAACAAACAATTATAGTAGTTTGCAGTGTGAAAAAAAAGTACTTATTTGAATATCTCAAGAAATTTTTTTTTAAATGAACTGAACATGTTCCAGTTCACAGCTTTTCTGAACTAGTTCAACACTGCCTGTAAGTTAGCGTCAGTTAGTGCAAGCGATATATAGCGTTAGCTAGACAGTTTAACAAAATCGCCCTAATTATACAAACAGTAAACATTGTATATGTTACAAATAGCAGTATATAATATATATATATATATTAGGGCTGTCTTCAACTAAGGATTTTCATAGTCGAATCTGATTCGTCAGATTTTCCCTATAGTCCACTGATAGCCGAATCAGTTAAAATTTCACCACAAGATGGCGCTATAAGCGTGGTTTTTAAAAAATATTTTTAAAAAATATTTTACTTGTTTTTCTAGAGCACCGTAAATGGGTTAAAGCGCACACATCATTTAAAAAAAAATTAACAGAAATTAGGATGATTTTATTTGAGAAAAGGCTATATATATAACGAAAACAAAGACATTTCATGTGAAAACTAATGCTTAGCAGCAGCCATGGGCACCCCCATGTATATATATATATATAGATATAGATAGATATGTTATAGATAGCGTCCCGGAACATTATTATAGCGTTAGCTAGAGCTAATTAGTATTAGTTGGCCAGTTTAGCTGTTCAAGTGGTTGCTAAGGTTATAGTTCCAAATAAAACTATTGTCATTTTCTCTCTAAATAACATTCATTATCCATTCATCCATTATCTCCCGCCTTATCCTCTATTAGGGTCGCGGTGGGGTTCCCCATGCCCATCCAGGGGAGAACATCTCAGGCGCTGGGCAGATAGACCCAGGACAGGGCGCCAATCTATCGCTGGGCACACACTCACTCACACAGACACACTCTATATGGGGCAATTTGGAGAATTCAATTGACTTGATCCATGTTTTTGGATTGTGGGAGGAAACCGGAGAACGCGGAGGAAACCCACGCTGACACGGGGAGAACATGGAAACCCCAGATGGGGATTTGAACTAGCGCTGAGAGGCGAACGTGCTAAACCACTAAGCCGCCGTGCCGCCTCTAAATAACATAATGGCTGTAATTCTGCAGACAGTAAACACTTTATACTTTACAAAGAGCAGCCAGTAACAAATACTGAGAGTTGAAAGAGAAACCGTTTTCTCTCGTGAGACGTAGCGCAGTTTCAAAACACCAATGATCCATTCCCTTCAGCATTACAGTGGGGTCACTGTAAGCAAAAGTTAGATCAAATGACCGTATTCAGTCATTGAGCCAGAATGACGAAGCTGCCCACAGCGTTGCCTGTAAACATAAATATCGGCCTTTTGCGCTCATATATCGGCCGATGCCGATTATCTAAAAATGCCAAAAATCGGCCCGATTAATCGGCCGGCCGATCGATCGGTCGATCACTAACCGCCACGATGTGAATGGGTGCGAGAGAAATGTCAGTCCAGTTATTATAGTGCAGCACGTTTGATCTTTCATGTCAGACGCTCATGGCAGCACGTTAATTAGATCAGTGTATATTTGAACAGATGTTCCACAGCATTGTGTGATGCAGCAGCACAACATTGTTTTGTCTTGACTTTGATGCCTTTTCCACCCAGAGCGCGCATCTATTTAGAGCCGTGCAGCTGCGGCGGTGAGCTGCGAGAACAGGAAATGCTGCTGACCGATCTAATCTAAAGTCTGAGACAGACACCTTCACGACACGCCACTAACCTGTTTTAAATCTGATCCAAGACAATGCCAGTGTCAAAACCTGTTTCGCTTACATTTCACTTGATAAAAGGCCCTCGGCTTCGGCTGCATTTCTTTTGTTCCGTCCGAAAAAAAAAAAAAAAAAAAAGAACCATCATGTCCATACACATTCGTTCCCCAGATAATCTTTACTGCTGAGAAAAGAAATCGAAAATGAGCTCAGAGACTCGTCTGGCGTGAATGCAGCCCAACACGGGCCCTTTAGAACAAGGCCTTTGCTTTTCTCCTTCCGCTCGGTCCTTGTTTTTCCCTTCCCCTCATGCGTTTTGGCAAGGGCACTGCTTCAGGCTGTTTGTGGCTGGCAGTTTCCCAGCATCCCTTTCTGTCTACAATCATTGCTTCCTTAATAGCCGTAGAACATTCATCAGAGCAAATGTTTCACAAAACATCCGAGGCAGGAAGCTGGATATGAGCTCATAAGTTTCTGAATACAGTATATAGTAGGGGTGAGCTGCAATATTCGACGATTCGATTCGGAGAACCGTAGTCGACTATGAACCTCATAGTCGAACGTACCATTTTGTTGACCACATGGGGGCGCCCATGGCTGCTGCTAAGCATTAGTTTTTACATGAAATGTCTTTGTTTTCGTTATATATATAGCCTTTTGTCAAATAAAATCATCCTAATTTCTAGAAAAAGAAAAAAGAAAAACAAAAAAAGGTTTTCTTTTGTTAGAAAAACAAGTAAAATATATTAATTTTTTTTTTTTTAAACTACGCCCTTAGCGCCATCTTGTAGTGAAATATGAACTGATTCGACTATCAGTCGACTATAGGCAAAATCTGACGAATCAGATTCGACTATGAAAATCCTTAGTTGAATACAGCCCTAGTATATAGATTACACGCAGTTGGTCACCTCTTTAGCAGTTTAACAGCAGTCACTCCTCTGGAAAGGCTTACTACTGGATTTTGGGGTGTGTTTGTGACAGTTTTTGCACATACATCAGTGCTTCTCAGTGTGGTGCCTGGGGGGGGGCGCATAAGATATCACAGGGCAAGTGATATTAAGTGTTCTGAACAAACCCTCAAGAGACAACATGGAGAAATATTTAACAGAGATGAGGAGAGAAAGGCGGAGAGAGACGAAGATAACGAGAGCAACAAAAGTCAACCGAAAACTAAAACGAGGAAATATGTCGAAGTGTATGTAACGCCTGGCTTCACTGTAACTGAGGTGGAGACGAAGAAAGAGCGGTGTGTCTTCTGTGTCTTTAAATGTTGGCAGCGGACAGCGTGAAGCCAAATAGATGAAGGCGTCACTTAAAGACATTACACCCCGATCACGCCGATAACCGCTTGAGTTTTTAAATCGTAAACGTGACGCGTAGAGCAGCGATCATCCCGCTTTATGAAAACTACTTCAGAAAAGCTGTGTGCTGGAAAACGGACGCGCTGGAGACATGAGTTCAGACTTCGTTATTTTGATAAAAATAAAATAAAAAAAAAAAAAACAGCACAAATTGCTGTATTAATTTTTGTTTTGTAGGTGAAAGTGTTAATAAATTGAGCTCCTGAATGAATGTTGCTGATGAATTTGAATTTATTATTATTTATTGATTTTATTTCATTTCATTTTTTAGTATCAAATGCAATCAGTTCAAAATGTTTCTCGTTTAAATCAGGATTTCATTCGTTTCTGTTACAAACTAAAAAGCAAAGTTAATAAAATGATTCTTTATTGTTAATAAGGATACATTGTTATAAAAGAGGCGTGCTTATAACAAATTCATAGACAACTGATACTACAGTGGGCGTGTAAAAATAATTTTTCATTCCATTTGGTCATGTACGGGTGGGAGGGGGGAGTGTGCGTGTGTGTGGGGGGGGGTGCAAAAAGTTCTCTTCTTCCTAGGGGGAGGGGCTTAACAGAAAATAATTGAGAATCACTGACATACATTCAAAAGAAACAGCATTGCAAGTTCGGACACTGACGAAGGACGTGACTTGTTTCCACATGCACTTACTAATCGTCAGAAAGCAGCATCACGATTTAACATGCAGGTGAATGCAAATGGTTTTATTAAAGCTACACAAACACCACTGACTACAGCATGTCGAATGGTACAACTGAACACCTGTAATGTCAAACACACATTAACCAGATAACATTACTCAGTCACTGCTGGATCAGGTCATGATATAATGTTTAAAATCAGCGTAAAAGCCATAACTGCTGCAAGGTACACTTCCATGTTCGGTGTTAACAATTGATCAGGGACGCGGTTGGATGCTTGGATGTCCAGCTCCACCTTCCCACAGGCTGCAGTCGGGCAAAAAAACCCAAAAAAAAACAAAAAACAAAAACAAGACGACAAGCCTAAAGATAAGCCACGATCTTAATCCTCATTTAAGACTTAAGATCATTCTTTCATTCATTATCTCCCGCTTTATCCTCTATTAGGGTCGCGGTGGGGTTCCCCATGCCCATCCAGGGGAGAACGTCTCGGGCGCTGGGCAGATACACCCAGGACAGGGCGCCAATCCATCACTGGGCACACACTCACTCACACACACACACACTCTATATGGGGATTCAATTGACATGATCCATGTTTTTGGACTGTGGGAGGAAACCGGAGAACCCGGAGGAAACCCACGCAGACACGGGGAGAACATGGAAACTCCACCCAGATGGGGATTCGAACCGGGAATCCCTAGTGCTGAGAGGAGAACATGCTAAACCACTAAGCCACCGTGCCGCCCACGTAAGATCATAGTAAACAAAATAGAATAAAAATACTATTCTGCTGAGGCGGCGTCCGATGTCCCTTAACATCTAAACAACTCCAATCAGATCAGACTTCACACACAAAATTAATTCCCATCAGTATTTTTCAGATGAAACATAAGACAGCAATCAGCAGGTATGAACACAACCACAAGAGGAACCTCAGCACCCTGTTCCCTTCCTCATGCTTTCTCGGTTCCTCTTTCACTTTTATTGTCTACAATAAATTATTATTTTAAAACTGGTATCAGTTGCATTTGTTAGAACCAGAGGATGCCGGAGCCAATTACAGGCCTCATTAGGCAGAAAACAGTGAGGTACCCTGAGGTCACCAGTCCATCACAAACACACAAGCATTATTCACCTCGAATTTACCTGAAGCATGAGTTCATACAAACGTCCATTATCTACCGCCTTATCCTATATTAGCGGGGGGGGTTCCCCATGCCCATCCAGGGGAGAACGTCTAGGGCGCTGGGCAGACACACCCAGGACAGGGCGCCAATCTATCGCTGGGCACACACTCACTGACACACACACTCTATATGGGGCAATTTGAAGAACTCAATTGACTTGATCCATGTTTTTGAACTGTGGGTGGAAACCGGAGGAAACCCATGCGGACACGGGGAGAACATGGAAACTCCACCCAGATGGGGATTCGAACCGGAAATCCCTAACGCTGAGAGGAGAACATGCTAACCACTAAGCCACCGTGCCGCCCTTCATACATACGTGTACAAAACATACATTTAAATTGCTGATGAATAGGTTCCTCAGATATGATAGGAACTAGGGCTGTATTCAACTAAAGATTTTCATCGTCGAATCTGATTCGTCAGATTTTCCCTATTGTCGACTGACAGTCGAATCAGTTAAAATTTCACCACAAGATGGCGCTATAAGCGTAGTTTTTAAAAAACGATTTTTTAAAATATTTTACTTGTTTTTATAACAAAAGAAAACCTTTTTTTTTTTGTTTTTCTTTTTTCTTTCTAGAAATTAGGATGATTTTATTTGACAAAAGGCTATATATAACGAAAACAAAGACATTTCATGTAAAAACTAATGCTTAGCAGCAGCCATGGGCGCCCCCATGTGGTCAAAATGGTACATTCGACTATGAGGTTCATAGTCGACTACGGTTCTCCGAATCGAATCGTGAAATCAGCGAATATTGCAGCTCACCCCTAATAGGAACCTTAAAAACCAGCAAGACTTGCTTGCTTCAAGATCTTTGAGGGTGATGTAGGTATCGAAAGTGTCATGAGGAACACAAATTTTTAAAATTCTTGACTATATGAGCGCAAGACAGACTACATTAACTAAAAGTTGGGTCTTTTAGAGATTATTGTCCACCCCTTTCTCTACATACTTTGTTAGTCTCTTATACACACCAGTCTCCCAGAGTCAGATGCCCCACAGAAACACCAGAGCAGTGTTACTGCTGTAAAACTCGTGTGCTGGGACTTTGTGTACTGCCCTGGTACGAGTGTTCTGGTTTGATCGGCATGCTTTACCTTCTCACTTAACTGCCAAGTAACACAATGACACACGTAGTTAAGCTTTATATAATTCTGGGTTCTCTGAACGCATCATTATGATCATTCAAAAGCATCTCAAGAGAAGATTGCCCTAAAGTAATTAAAGACGTTCCTGGGAAACGAAAACCCAAACCGGTTCGAACCGTGTCAAGAGGTTCAGAACGAGGTCCCATCTTGTCCCCGAGCTTCACTAATTGCCTTCGCAGTACAAACAGCCCGGCTGGCAAAAAGAAAAGCAGCCTTGCGAAGCCCAAGCTATAATTTGCAGACCAAAACAAACGCGCAGCAGCGAGAATGCAATTCTATTTCGAAGCCACGGCTCGCCACAAGAATTCCTGGAGGCTTTTAACCTACACATTTCTCCAAATACCGATCTGGCCAACGGCAACGAGCTTTCAGACCAGCGTCTGCTGCGCGACAGACAAACAATACACCAGTTAAAACATTGTGCGAAGCACAAAACTGACAGCAGGTCGTTTATTCCGTGAACATGTAAAATTAATGGGGGGAAATTATTAGCAGATGGAAGTTCTAAAGGTAAAGGAACGAGTACGACTTTATGTTTGGAATTACATCCATCCATCCATTATCTTCCACTTTGTCCTCTATTAGGGTCGCGGTGGGGTTCCCCATGCCCATCCAGGGGAGAACGTCTCGGGCGCTGAGCAGATACACCCAGGACAGGGCGCCAATCTATCGCTGGGCACATACTCAGACACACACACTCTATATGGGGCAATTTGGAGAACTCAATTGACTTGATCCATGTTTTTGGACTGTGGGAGGAAACCGGAGGAAACCCACGCGCACACGGGGAGAACATCGAACCGGGAATCCCTAGCGCTGAGAGGAGAACGTGCTAACCACTAAGCCACTGTGCCGCCTCCAGAGCAAAACATTCATTCATTCATTCATTATCTCCCGCTTTATCCTCTATTAGGGTCGCGGTGGGGTTCCCCATGCCCATCTAGGAGAGAACATCTCGGGCGCTGGGCAGAAAGACCCAGGACAGGGCGCCAATCCATCGCTGGGCACACACTCACTCACTCACACAGACACACTCTATATGTGGAGCAATTTTGAGAACTCAATTGACTTGATCCATGTTTTTGGACTGTGGGAGGAAACCGGAGAACCCGGAGGAAACCCACGCGGACACGGGGAGAACATGGAAACTCCACCCAGATGGGGATTCGAACCGGGAATCCCTAGCGCTGAGAGGAGAACGTGCTAACCACTAAGCCACTGTGCCGCCTCCAGAGCAAAACAATCAAATTTAAATAACTTTATTTACATTTTTTTAAAATCATTTTTAAGAAACAGTTATTTGGTCATCTCTCCAGGACCCAACATGATGCTGCAGGTCCTAAATTATTAAGTCATAACATTCCACCTACCCCTAAAACTACATGAGACACAAAGATAATAAATTGGGTCATTTATTGGACGCCTTTATCCAAAGCGACTTACAAGGTGAGCACAGGGTTCATCACAACATCCCTGGAGTAATGAGGGTTAAGGCTCTTGCTCAAGGACCCACACTGGTAACTTCAGTGGACCTGGGATTTGAACCCCCAACCTTCAGATTGATAACCCAACACCCTAACCACTGAGCTAACCCGCCCCTATAGATAATGCAGTGCAAATGTTCATGGAGCTCCTGTACTCTGGATTCTCAGCAGTGTCGTGGATGTGGTGAGTGTGTGGCGCTGCTACAATTGGACCAAAAAGGGCAACATCAGATGAGCTACTGCCTTCAATTCACATTAAAGGTTGGAGCAAAAGGAGGCAGTGTCTAATATAGTTTACAGTAAGTGGATACAGTGTTTGGATTGTGGCTTCACTGCCATCTCTAAACCAGTTGCACCAGCGGTAAACACACAAACATCACCACCATGTCAGCATCACTGCAGTACTGAGCATCTTCTACCACTCAAATATCACATCTAAGAGGTCCTGGTTATTAAACACATGGACTAGAGTGTGTAACTGCAGAACTACTTCCGATTCTACTTCCGAGATTCTAATGGCTGATGTAAACACTACATATAGATGCATTTTTACACAGAACTACCACCACATGAACAGCTGACCAATGTCGATGTGTGAAACAGGTTCTAATAAAGTAGATGGTACATTATAAACGGTTTCATGCAGTTTGTTGCCACAGGGGTATCAAACACCAAACAAAACCCCAGCCATGTATTTCTGAACAACAGTTTGGGGAAGGCTTCTCTCTACGTTTCAGCATGACCGTGCCCCAGTGCATAAATTCAATTCACATTAAAGGTTGGAGCAAAAGGTGGCAGTGTCTAATATAGTTTACAGTAAGTGGATACAGTGTTTGGATTGTGGCTTCACTGCCATCTCTAAACCAGTTGCACCAGCGGTAAACACACAAACATCACCACCATGTCAGCATCACTGCAGTACTGAGCATCTTCTACCACTCACAGACACTCTATATGGGGCAATTTGAAGAACTCAATTGACTTGATCCATGTTTTTGAACTGTGGGTGGAAACCGGAGGAAACCCACACGGACACGGGGAGAACATCGAACCGGGAATCCCTAGCGCTGAGAGGAGAACATGCTAACCACTAAGCCATTGTGCCGCCTCCAGAGCAAAACAATCAAATTGAAATAACTTTATTTACATTTTTTAAAATTATTTTTAAGAAATAGTTATTTGGTCATCTCTCCAGGACCCAACATGATGCACGATGCAAATATCGCATCTAAGCCGTCCTGGCTATTAAACACATGGACTAGAGTGTGTAACTGCAGAACTACTTCCGATAGCTGTTTATTGATGAGGCAGGCTACTCAAATGCACGTCCAATCCCTCATCCTATCCCAGCTTGATTACTGCAATGCTTCACTCGCTGGTCTCTCATCTTGCACGATCAGGCCTGTTCAGCTGATCCTGTGAGCCACCAACTCAAGTAATCCCATGTAACTCCTCTACTCATATCTCTCCATCAGCTCCTATTAGGGTTCAATGCCACACTGACTGTGGCCTACAGGACAATCTCTAGATCTCAGCTGGTTCCTCCTTAACTTAAGGGACTTTTGTTGTTCTCTCGCTGGAGAGACACGCCGGATTAAATGTCATTAAAGATCATCTGCAAAATAGCTAAATATAAACGCAAGTACAGTACAACATGCCAAGTGGAGCTAATAAAGGGACAGTGGGTGTATGTGTGAATAGAGCTCTACATTGCAACACACTGTGCACTCAAAGATGCTTGACTTCTCATGACAAATATAGAGTATTTATCTTGAGTAGTGTAGCGTTCAAGCCAGTTCTGACGTTCTGTGTAAACTCTGACCAACAAGCTACTTCCATTCGCAGAAATATCACACTGTGGGTGAACAATAAGCAGAAACCCCTAGAGAGTTGTTTTTTTGCAAAAAGGCCCAGGAGGACAGCAAAAAGAAACGAACTGGTGACATCATGTCAAGATCAAAATCACAAAGATAACATTCTTCCTCGAGATTCTAATGGCTGATGTAAACACTACATGTAGATGCATTTTTACACTGAACTACCACCACACGAACAGCTGATCAATGTCGATGTGTGGAAAAAGGTTCTAATAAAGTAGATGGTACATTATAAACTGTTCAGTTGTTTCATGCAGTTTGTTGCCACAGGGGTATCAAACACCGAACAAACCCCCAGCCATGTATTTCTGAACAAAACAGTTTGGGGAAGGCTTCTCTCTACGTTTCAGCATGACCGTGCTCCAGTGCATAAAGCAGGGTCTATATCGATACCTATAGCACGGTGTGAAAAATTAAGAGATATGAACCCCCTAACCGTACAGCCCAACTCAACTGACTGAACACCTGCCCAACACCTGAACCAATGTGCTACCACGCCCACATCCCTAAAGGCATGTTTGGGTGAGGTTCATGTGAGAAACCTTGATTGGCCTGCAGAGAGCCCTGACCTCAATACATTTGGGCTAAACTGGGACATATAGGGACTAGTTTAGACTAAAGGCACTTAACCCTAAAAAAAAACAAAAAAAACAAACAGACTTCACGAGTGTGTTTTACTGCACGGACGAATCAGTTAAAATTTCACCACAAGATGGCGCTATAAGCGTGGTTTTTAAAAAATATTTTACTTGTTTTTCTGGAGCACCGTAAATGGGTTAAAGCACACACACATCATTTAAAAAAAATATTAACAGAAATTAGGATGATTTTATTTGACAAAAGGCTATATATATAACGAAAACAAAGACATTTCATGTAAAAAACTAATGCTTAGCAGCAGCCATGGACGCCCCCATGTGCTCAAAATGGTACATTCGACTATGAGGTTCATAGTCGACTACGGTTCTCCGAATCGAATCGTCGAATCAGCGAATATTGCAGCTCACCCCTAGTTAAATGTTAAATTTTAATGACAAATTCCTATGTGCAAGCACAGACGGCAAATAAGATCACCATCACAATGAGTCTCATACTTGACCCATGTTTTTGGACTGTGGGAGGAAGCCCATGCGGACACGGGGAGAACATGGAAACTCCACCCAGATGGGGATTCGAACCGGGAATCCCCAGCGCCACGGTGCCACCCTTATTTATTAAATACAAGGCATAAAAGCTGATTTAACTCTCGCCGCATGGTAAAAATTAAACCTTTATTATTGTTTACAGTGCTGAAGCTGGTTTTCAGTTTGTAGTATGAGAAATCAGTGCTCTATTTTGTCTACTGTACTCACACAGAGGAATTTATCCTCCACATTTAACCCATCCGTGCAGTGAAACACACACAAAACACACACACACACACACACACACACACACTGGGTGAAGCGAGCACATGTGCCCGGAGCGGCCGGCAGCCCTGTACATGGGACCCGGGAAGCAATTAGGGTTATGTGCTTTGCCCAATGGCACTTTAGCCAGGTATAGTGTTTGGTGGAACCGGAATCAAACCGGGGGCCTCCAGGTTGCAAGGCTGGCTCCTTATAACCACAAGCTGCCCATAAAGAGTAAAGCATCATTTGGGGTTCAAAGAGTTTTTATAAACGCATAAACTTTTCTGGCGGCACGGTGGCTTAGTGGTTTAGCATGTTCTCCTCTCAGCACTAGGGATTCCCGGTTCGAATCCCCATCTGGGTGGAGTTTCCATGTTCTCCCCGTGTCCATGTGGGTTTCCTCCGGGTTCTCCGGTTTCCTCCCACAGTCCAAAAACATGGATCAAGTCAATTGAGTTCTCCAAATTGCCCCATATAGAGTGTGTTTATGTGTGTGAGTGAGTGTGTGCCCAGCGATGGATTGGCACCCTGTCCTGGGTGTATCTGCCCAGCGCCCGAAACGTTCTCCACTGGATGGGCATGGGGAACCCATGAAGAAGACGTGTTTATCGTGTTAACAAACGAAGCTAAGGCTAAGCGAGCTTCACATAAACATCCCATTCGAATGCAACCAGAGCCTGAAGTAACATCAGAATAGAATTATAAGAACTAAATACACGGGGGCGGCACGGTGGCTTAGTGGTTAGCATGTTCTCCTCTCAGCGATAGGGATTCCCGGTTCGAATCCCCATCTGGGTGGAGTTTATGTTCTCCCCGTGTCCATGTGGGTTTTCTCCGGGTTCTCCGGATTCCTCCCACAGTCCAAAAACATGGATCAAGTGAATTGAGTTCTCCAAATTGCCCCCTATAGAGTGTGTATGTCTGCCCAGTGATAGATTGCCCCCCCTGTCCTGGGTGTATCTGCCCAGCGCCCGAGACGTTCTCCCCTGGATGGGCATGGGGAACCCTTCCCCCCACAACCCTAATATAGGATAAAGCAGAAGATAATGGATAAACTTTTCCTACAACGTTACATATAATTGTCCAGGATGCAATATGCGTTCACTAACACACCTCAGTGATTGGAGGCGTGGCCCAATTTATTAACGCGTTTAGAGTAAAACTTTTAACATAATAGTATTAAATTAAAAAGGTTGTAAAACAACGTGTTTAATCTTGTGGATTTGGTAGAAAAGGCTTAACGGGGATTTCGCTCGCACCTGTCAAACAAACTCGGATCGTAGTGGCACGGTCCCAAATCCATCCGACTGAAGGTGCAGAAGCACTAAGTAGGGTGCTGACGTCATTCCGCTCCGCCCTAAGAAGTGCTCATAGAACGACTACAACGAGCCGTTTAGGATACAGCCTTCCCCCCTTTAGACGAACGCTACGAAGTTTCGTTGTTTGGTGGCGACATTTAAACAACAGGTTGGCCAACTTCTGTTAACCTATTTTAATAGTTTTAATATCCATTAATATGTAATAATAATAATTAAAATAATAAGAAGACGTGTTTATCGTGTTAATAAACGAAGCGAAAGCTAAGCGAGCTTCACATAAACATCCCGTTCGAATGCAACCAGAGCCCGGAGTAACATCAGAACAGAATTATAAGAACTAAAGACACGGTGGCTTAGTGGTTTAGCATGTTCTCCTCTCAGCGATAGGGATTCCCGGTTCGAATCCCCATCTGGGTGGAGTTTCCATGTTCTCCCCGTGTCCATGTGGCTTTCCTCCGGGTTCTCCGGTTTCCTCCCCCAGTCCAAAAACATGGATCAAGGTCAATTGAGCTCGCCAAAATTGCCCCATATAGAGTGTGAGTGAGTGCCCAGTGATAGATTGCCCCCCTGTCCTGGGTGTATCTGCCCAGCGCCCGAGACGTTCTCCCCTGGATGGGCATGGAGAACCCCCCCCCCCCAAAAAAAAAACAACAATATTAATGTTTTTAATGGTTTAAAAAACATTAATATGTAATAATAATTAAGGAGACGTGTTTATCGTGTTAACAAACGAAGCTAAAGCTAAGCGAGCTTCACATAAACATCCCCCGTTCGAATGCAACCAGAGCCCGGAGGAGACACACGGGACACGTCGGCGCTTTAAATAAAGCAGAGAATCCGCCATAAAAAGCGAGGAACCGGGTGAAGACGGCGTACCCGCTCGCGTTGTGTCGGAGAGGTCGTGATTGGCGGCGCTCCTCGGGAACTCCTTCAGCTTCCTGCCGCTCAGGTTCAGGCAGCCGGTGGCCGCGGCTTCATCAAACGCCCGCTCCAGCGACCGGTTCCAGGACGCGGGTCCTGGCACGGACAGTCCGTTCCCGGTAGCTCCTGCCGCACCGGGGCCGCCGCCGACAGCGAAAGTGGGCACGGTGCTTTCCACAGAGAGCAACACCGAGGCCGCCATTACACAGCGAACTCCCGCTGCCTCTCCCCTGTCGGCTCGTTATTTTTTTTTTTTTTTTTTCTCTTCCCGCCCGTTTTCCGACCGATTCCGTTTCCTGCGGTGAGGTTGGCTGGGCCGCCTTCGCGGGCCTCCAATTGGACCGGCTCGTTGGAACGCGGGATGACACGGACCAATCCGGTGGCGGAAGTCCAAATATCTATTTACCAATCCTGAACCAGGGAGGGGGCGGTGCTTGCGGAATGCGGGTGGTCAGAAATAACGTCATTCCGTCTGTGCCACAGGTACGGGCGGTTCGCCGTGCGCACGCGCACAAAGTGACACGCCGCCGAAGTTCCCTAAGCCCTCAGAAGGGAACGCGCCCGGAAGCACTCCACGGGGCACTGTTCATTCATTCATTCATTCATTCATTCATTATCTCCCGCTTTATCCTCTATTAGGGTCGTGGTGGGGTTCCCCATGCCCATCCAGGGGAGAACGTCTCGGGCGCTGGGCAGATAGACCCAGGACAGGGCGCCAATCCATCGCTGGGCACACACTCACTCACACAGACACACTCTATATGGGGCAATTTGGAGAATTCGATTGACTTGATCCATGTTTTTGGACTGTGGGAGGAAACCGGGGAACCAGGAGGAAACCCACGTGGACACGGGGAGAACATGGAGACTGCACCCAGATGGGGATTCGAACCGGGAATCCCTAGCGCTGAGAGGAGAACATGCTAAACCACTAAGCCACCGTGCCGTCCTACTCTAATTATATCCATTCATTCATTATCTTCCACTTTATCCTCTATTAGGGTCGCGGTGGGGTTCCCCATGCCCATCCAGGGGAGAACGTTGCGGGCGCTGGGCAGATACACCCAGGACAGGGCGCCAATCCATCGCTGGGTACACACTCACTCACTCACACAGACACACTCTATATGGGGCAATTTGGAGAATTCAATTCACCTTGGGCGGCACAGTGGCTTAGTGGTTAGCATGTTCTCCTCTCAGCTCTAGGGATTCCCGGTTTGAATCCCCATCTGGGTGGAGTTTCCATGTTCTCCCCGTGTCCGCGTGGGTTTCCTCCGGGTTCTCCGGTTTCCTCCCACAGTCCAAAAACATGGATCAAGTCAATTGAATTCTCAAAAATTGCCCCATATAGAGTGTGTCTGTGTGAGTGAGTGTGTGCCCAGCGATGGATTGGCACCCTGTCCTGAATGTATCTGCCCAGCGCCCGAAACGTTCTCCCCTGGATGGGCATGGGGAACCCCACCGCGACCCTAATAGAGGATAAAAGTGGGAGATAATGGATGAATGAATGAATTCACCTTGACCCATGTTTTTGGACTGTGGGAGGAAACCGGGGAACCAGGAGGAAACCCACGCAGACACGGGGAGAACATGGAAACTCCACCCAGATGGGAATTCGAACCGGGAATCCCTAGTGCTGAGAGGAGAACGTGCTAATGGGTAAATAATTACTATCTTTAGAGGAGATCAGCGATAAATTGTAGGTAACGCGACAACAGATTCAGAGACAAGAACCGACTTATAATGTTTACCAACTTAGAACGACCTCCAATAAAAATAATATAATTATAAATACGACATCTAAACTCATTTAGTTTCTAATTTCGTTTCTGCTGCGACGTCGTTCACGTCGTGCTTCATCCATCCATCTATCCAAATCTCCTGCTTCATCCAACACTAGATGGATAAATAGATACTTGTTTGATCTTAAAGGTGAAATTAGGGCAACCAGCAGCTGTATGATGTTGCACAAATGAAACAACATCATCAGAATAGAATTATAAGAACTAAATACACGGGGGCGGCACGGTGGCTTAATGGTCAGCACGTTCTCCTCTCAGTGCTAGGGATTCCCGGTTCGAATCCCCATCCGGGTGGAGTTTCCATGTTCTCCCCGTGTCTGCGTGGGTTTCCTCCGGGTTCTCCGGTTTCCTCCCACAGTGCAAAAACATGGATTAAGTCAATTGAATTCTCAAAATTGCCCCATATAGAGTGTGTTTGTGTGAGTGAGTATGTGCCCAGCGATGGTTTGCCACCCTGTCCTGGGTCTATCTGTCCAGCGCCCGAGACGTTCTCCCCTGGATGGGCATGGGGAACCCCACCGCGACCCTAATAGAGGATAAAGCGGAAGATAATGGATGGATGGATGAAACTAAATACACAAAATGTAAGATTAAAATAAAGCTAAAATAAGCTTAAAACAGCCCAGGAGCATGTGTGGGAGTGTGTTTGTGTGTGTGTGTGTGTGTGTGTGTGTGAGTGGGGTGGGGGGGTTGTTCCTTATATCCATCAAAGGGCAAAGGGAACATTTTGGGTGCTGGGCAGACACTCAGGATAGGGCGCCAATCCATCATAGGGTGCACACTCAATCACATACATACTATATTGGGGCAATTTAAAACAGCCAATTTACCTTGAAACCATGTTTTCAGACTGTGAAAAGAAACCAGGGAACCCAAAGGAAACCCACGCGGACACTGGGAGAACACGGAAACTGAAGGGGATTCAAACCTAGATCTCCAGTGCTGAGAGGAGAACATGCTAACCACTAAGCCACTGTGCCACCCACCTCCGTCGTAAGTCCGAAAGTAAAAAAATAAATAAATAAAAGGAAAAATTCCTAAACTTTAAGAGGAAATTAAAAGGGGAACTCTTGGTTCCCTGTGTGACAAAGCACAATGAGATTTAGATGAGTCGTTTGTAAAAAGAACAACAATCAGATATCGTTCCCCCCAGGGGGGGGCGCCCCACTATTTGAGAAGCACTGCACTAACCATATAGATGGACTTTATAGTTTTACAACTGTAGACTGTAGTCCATCGGTGTTCTTTGTTGTTGTTAGTCCTCTGTTGGTTCTCTGTTCTCTATTGGACAGGGGTTCTGTGATGGTGGGATAAACCCGAGAACCAAGAGGAAACCCACGCAGACACGGGGAGAACATTGAAACTCCACCCAGATGGGGATTCGAACCGGGAATCCCTAGTGCTGAGAGACGAACATACTAACCACTAAGCCACCGTGCCGCCCACTTCTGAAACTTCTAAATGAAAATGAACATCTGGAGAGAACAACTAACAAGTTCAAGTTCAAGTTCAAGTTATTTATTTATGTCGCGCTTTTTAAAACAGTACATTGTCACAAAGCAGCTTTACAGAATGAAAAGCCTTTAAACCCCCAAAGAGCGAGCCGAAGCGACAGTGGCAAGAAAAAACTCTTTTATGTTTTAATTTAAGGAAGAAAACTTGGGAGGACCAAGACTCAGTGGGGGACTCATCCTCCTTGAGCGGCCAGGCAGCAACAACAGTGTAGAACAGCTATGTAGAGATATTAAACAAATGGCTCGGTGGTTAGAGCGTTGGGCTGTCGATCTGAAGGTTGGCGGTTCAGGTCTCAGGTCCACTGGGGTTGCCAGTGTGGGTCCTTGAGTGGGACCCTTGGCCCTCGTTGCTCCAGGGATGTTGTGGTTGGCCCTGTGCTCGCCTTGTTGGGTCGCTTTGGATAAAAAATGACCAAATGTAAATGTAGAACAGGTATCATTTGGGTGGTGGATTGTTTATTGTCTGCAGTGACACTGATGCAGTGAGGGAGTTTTAGAAGTAAGTTTTCCAGTTGTTAGTTTTCCATTTGTTTAATATCTGTACATAGCTGTTCTACACTGTTGTTGCTGCCTGGCCGCTCAAGGAGGACGAGTCCCCCACTGAGTCTTGGTCCTCCCAAGGTTTCTTCCTTAATTAACAAAATAACAGGGAGTTTTTTCTTGCCACTGTCGCTTCGGCTCGCTCTTTGGGGGTTTAAAGGCTTTTCATTCTGTAAAGCTGCTTTGTGACGATGTACTGTTGTAAAAAGCGCTATATAAATAAATTACTTGAACTTGAACTTGTTAGTTGTTCTCTCCAGATGTTCATTTTCATTTAGAAGTTTCAGAAATAGGCGGCACGGTGGCTTAGTGGTTAGTACGTTCGTCTCTCAGCGCTAGGGATTCCCGGTTCGAATCCCCATCTGGGTGGAGATTCCATGTTCTCCCCGTGTCTGCGTGGGTTTCCTCCGGGTTCTCCAGTTTCCTCCCACAGTCCAAAAACATGGATCAAGTCAATTGAATTCTCAAAATTGCCCCATATAGAGTGTGTTTGTGTGAGTAAGTGTGTGCCCAGTGATAGATTGGCGCCCTGTCCTGGGTGTATCTGCCCAGCGCCCGAGATGTTCTCCCCTGGATGGGCATGGGGAACCCCACCGCGACCCTAATAGAGGATAAAGCGGGAGATAATGAATGGATGAATGAATGAAAGTTTCAGAAGTTTCATTTTCATTTATTTTGTTTGGTTATTTTATGATCACAGTTTATTTAACTCTATGAGCTAATAGCTCTGCAAATTTCTTTTATCAAAACACATCAAATAAATTCTTATAAAATATAATAAAAAACAAGCAAAAGTTATTTTAACTATTAATACATATTTATATATATTCATTCATTCATTCATTCATTCACACACTCACTCACACAGACACACTCTATATGGGGCAATTTGTAGAACTCAACTGACTTGATCCATGTTTTTGGACTGTGGGAGGAAACCAGAGAACCCGGAGGAAACCCATGCAGACACGGGGAGAACATGGAAACTCCACCCAGATGGGGATTCGAACCGGGAATCCCTCGCGCTGAGAGGAGAACATGCTAACCACTAAGCCACCGTGCCACCCAACATATATATATATATATATATATATATATATATATATATATATATATATATATATATATATATATATATATATATATTAAATATAAACATTACGTGAGTTGTATTTTTGTCTCTATTTTACATTTTTTCTCTGTTTTTAGCTTTCATCTTTATAGTTCATACAGATTTCACTCAGAAACCGACCCCACATCACTCAGAAATACAGGGTACAATAGTTATTCATTTCTTCTTTTATGTTCTTTTAAGAGGCCAAAATGTTCTCAACAAACAGCAGATAAATGTATCTTGTACCAAAGAAATGACTGCTTCAGTGACATGTATTGTACCTTTGAGGAAACAATGATATACTCGTCATTTTCCAAGACAGAACAAGTGTTACTGCAAAAGGGAAATCATTTAGCAACAAAACAAAACAGCTTTTAATTTATTCAGCATTTAAAATACAGCTATTAGCTATAATAATCATCTGATGTTTTGTTTAACGGGTTACTTAACATTTAATAGACTAGAGGTTGCTATAAATAAAAGGATCTGCTTTATTTTTACCTAAACTGTACTTTGGATTTAAAGTGCTGCCCAAATGTGACATCACATACCATCAAAGTTTTTAAGGACTTGAAAAAGAATCAACGATCAGTAAATATTCCATCCATCCATTATCTTCTGCTTTATCCTCTACTTGGGGCGCAGTGGGGTTCCCCATGCCCATCCAGGGGAGAACGTCTCGGGAGCTGGGCAGATACACCCAGGACAGGGCACACACTCACTCACACAGACACTCACACATACACACTCTATATGGGGCAATTTGGAGAACTCAATTGACCTTGATCCATGTTTCAGGCCCAGTACAGATGCCAATCTAACGTGAGCACACTGACTCATACAGATACACACCATATGGGGCAATTTAGAGCTTTCAATATACCTCACATTCATGTTTTTGTGGGAGGAAAGCGGAGAACCCCGAGAAAACCCACGCGGACACGGGGAGAACATGGAAACTCCACCCAGATTGGGATTCGAACCTGATTCCCTAGTGCTGAGAGGAGAACATGCTAAACACTAAGCCACCGTGCCGCCCCAGTAAATATTTGAGGATTCAAATACAAACGAATGGTCTACTTTTAACTTTAAGTTACTGATTAGTTAGTTTAGGATATTATGTGTATGAACCCTTTCCAGACAGCAGAGGAGGCTACACTACTATTAAAGCAAAAATACCCCGTGACGTTTCCTTGCAAGTGCACTAGGAGACGCTATTGTCGCGTTTAAGACTCTCTCTCTCTCTGTTTCTCCCTCTCTCTCTTTCGTTTGGCAGGCAGTTTGGCATGTATTTATGCTGTTGGCAGAAATATATCTTGCCTCCATCTCATACGAGAGAAATAGAGAATATTTGGTGCTCTGGTGTCCCATGAGTGATTTTCCCCTCGTGGCAATTTGTATGTCACAGAAATGTCATACAAATTGCCATTCCTCAGACGTGATGCTGAAAAAAATAGATTGCATTCGGTTTAAACAATAAACTGTCTTTGCCCATCCTTCCCTTACGTTCTCAGACATGACGGATTACCTTCCGATTTTAAATCCTAATAGATTACGGCTCGGGTCTCGCTGCTTCGTCTTTTACTCGGCTCAGGTAAAAAGGTGTTGGTAATATTTACAGACCAGCGAGGCAGAGCAATTCTGCAAAGACTGTCAGCTGCCCGAGGGCATCCAACCCTTTATTTCTCAAAACAGCAAATTGGGCTGTTATGTGCAAGAACCATAAAAATATCTCATCTAAACTTCATTGTTCTGGGTTTGAACATGACAGATTCGATTCTACAAGGTTCTGATCATGTCAAGATTTCAGGGCGTTCGTTGTTTTTAGTCAAGATCACAATAAGGCTTTGGTTTTGTTTTCTTGAGTGTTCTGCAGAAGGTAGCAAACTAATTCCATGGCATTTGTTGACATCATTACAGGGAGATATAATCACGCATGCTTCCAGCTGTGTGGAAACAGTTTGGGGAGGCCCTTTTCTGTTTTAGAAAGCAAAGACATGTAGGCAGGGCGGCACGGTGGCTTAGTGGTTGGCACGTTCTCCTCTCAGCGCTAGGGATTCCCGGTTCGAATCCCAATCTGGGTGGAGTCTCCATGTTCTCCCCGTGTCCGCGTGGGTTTCCTCCGGGTTCTCCGGTTTCCTCCCAAAGTCCAAAAACATGGAGCAAGTCAATTGACTTCTCCAAATTGCCCCATATAGAGTGTGTCTGTGTGTGTGAGTGTGTGCCCAGTGATAGATTGGCGTCCTGTCCTGGGTCTATCTGCCCAGCGCCCGAAACGTTCTCCCCTGGATAGGCATGGGGAACCCCCCCCCCACCCACGACCCTAATAGAGGATAAAGCGGAAGATAATGAATGAATGAATAAATAATTTAAAACAGGGTGGCACGGTGGCTTAGTGGTTGGCATGTTCTCCTCTCAGCGCTAGGGATTCCCGGTTCGAATCCCAATCGGGGTGGAGTTTCCATGTTCTCCCCGTGTCCGCGTGGGTTTCCTCCGGGTTCTCCGGTTTCCTCCCACAGTCCAAAAACATGGAGCAAGTCAATTGACTTCTCCAAATTGCCCCATATAGAGTGTGTCTGTGTGTGTGAGTGTGTGCCCAGTGATAGATTGGCGTCCTGTCCTGGGTGTATCTACCCAGCGCCCGAAACGTTCTCCCTGAATGGTCATGGGGAACCCCCCCGCGACCCTGGTGAAGGATAAAGCAGAAGATAATGGATGGATGGACAGACATGGAGGCCTGGTTGGGAGGCCTGGTCCTCAAAGACACCTGACATCACAATCAACTTTTGAGGGAAAAAGTGTGAGCCACGCCCTTTTGTTTAAAATTATCCCATAATATAAATGTTCTTCTTTCATGAATGAAACAAAGGCATATACTAAATAAGTACCCAGTAATTACAGTGTATGAATGATTATTAAGGTGTCAATATATAAAGCGCAATTAAACTAATTACAGGGTAAGTATCTGATCAACATCTCATTAGCACTGTATTTATACTAAATATCTAATTTAATGTACAGATTAGGTTCTCCCTGTGGAAAGTTTGCATGTTCTCCACATTCTCATGTGGACCACCTCTGGGATTCACCTCCCACGTTCCAAAAGTAGGTAAAGCGGGTTCCCAGATTTCCCCTGAGTGTGAAATTAAGCATGAATGTGTTTGTTTACTGGACTGTCAATGCATCCAGGGTTATTCCCTGCTTGCCTTGAGGACCCCCCCCCACCCCTCACTCCCTATACAGGATAAGTGGCTTAGGAAATAAATGAATAAATAGACTGCTGCAGACACAAGTGCAAATTGTATTGGTTACACCACTGACAACACAGGACACCAAAGAGGGTCAAAAGAACCCGTGCACACACTTGGGATTAAAGAAGATAAACATATTTAGGGCATATTTGGGATTATGTGCCTATTGTGTTTATTATCTTGCTCTTAAGTGAGCAGCTGGTGATGCAGCCGGATGAGACCGGAGGTAGTGCACACTACAATGCTGTTAAAAAAGTACAATTATTTAAGAGGATTAGTGGGATTAGTGGTCGTACAACCAACTGAAGACGGAAAGGTGACTTTGATGGCCGTCCTGACTAAATAATGCACTACATCCAGCTTGATAGCGCTCAGCAAATGGGATTATCTGGTAGGATTATATCTGATTATTGACCCCAGCATATTTTTTTATTAATAAATAAGATGGCATGTGGGATCTTTGCTGTAAGGTCACTTTTAGAATAAAAAGAACAAAGTAAACCATGAAAAGGAATCGAGAGGAGTCATTAAAAAGCGTAGAACTGCTTGCCAGCTGCAGACAGGGTTAAGGGCTTTGCTCAAGGACCCAAGAGTGGTAGCTTGGCGTAGCTGAGAAACTCTCCAGCTTCTAATCAATTGGCTGGAGCCTTTACTACTAAATCTGACCTGCCCCATGTGAGAGTGTTTGTAGATCTCGATCGCTGTGATTTCCCTGATGGTTATCTGCTTTCTTTTGGCCTTTGACACTAAACTCCAAGAGAAAGATTGAAGACCGAGTGCCAAACAAGTCACATGGTAAATCTATCGATACCTTCATTAAATGTACAAATGTGCTCAGTCTTATTGTGCACATTGTGTAAGTACCCTACTGTGCACAGTGTTGCTGTTGGTTGCGCTTATGCAGCTTATGCAGACAGCGTTTTAAAAATGGTTTTCTGTTCGTCTGATGGCTGCCGTGCTCAGGGGGACTGAGTTAGCACACGCCTACAGAAAGGTGTCCTCAGTATCCTGAGATCTTTTGTATTATAAAATAGGTAGTTGCCCAGCGATGGATTGGCGCCCTGTCCTGGGTCTATCTGCCCAGCGCCCGAGACGTTCTCCCCTGGATGGGCATGGGGAACCCCACCGCGACCCTAATAGAGAATAAAGCGGGAGATAATGAATGAATGAATGAAAAATAGGTAGTTTCGGTCCTTAAATCTGATTGGCTGAGCCTTGGTCCAGCCCTGACATTATTGACAATAACACACCTCTGAGAGCTTCACATTCATATCAAGACGTGATATACAATACATTATTTTCCTAATGTTTTTTTATTAACAGCGTTTTATAATTTTTCCTCTGGATTGTTACAGAAACGGACTAGATCATGTCGCGGAAGACCATGCATTTATGAATAAAATATGTTTTTATTATAGTGTGCTTGTAACCGTTTATACAAGCAATCAGACGCTTGAGGTTGTGCGTTATTGTGAATAAATCACAGGAAAGAGGTGTAACCGCTCTGCGTTGTGCCCAACACCACCTCTTTTCTTGATTTATTCACCATAATGCACGCCCTCTCGTACCTTATTGATTTAATAATTTATCTTGTTTTATCTTCCCATCCTTTTTATTTTTCTCTGGTGGTTTCTGTCTCATGTGGTAAAATCCTGATGCCCACGTTTGCCATGCTGCAGCCTGTAACATATGGTATGACACTTCCAACAGTCGTACCTGTGCATATATACTGTATATATATATATATAAACTACAGTTGCTGGGTTTTTCTGCAAAATAAACCTATTTGTGTGAAAGCGATGTGAGCAGCAGTCCTGATGGAGGTGCTCAATAATGAATGCTGCAGTGAAAACTCACTTCAATGTTTCATTCATTTGAAATATGAAGGGCAACAGCAAACTGCTCGAAAATTAAGTGAGTACTGACGTCGGTCAGATTTTCAAGCTGCAACTATCCATTTAATGGATACAGCATTTGTCACACACTGTCATGTCTGGGAATTAATATCCTCCGGGTTTATTAGTCCAAAATGCAAAACAGTTCTATTATATTATATCATATATATATATATATATAAACTGCATTTAAACATAAAAACACTCACTAACCTTAAACACAAGTCTGTAGTTCGGCTGTAGTCCCATTTGGTCTGTTCTTTAATATCACGAAGAAGGTATTCAGGTGATGGATGATTCTCAGCTCTGCCGTGACACTGTCATGACGATGGTGTTTTGGCATTGTAGTGCGAGTATATCTGCAGGAATGTTCAAGCACCTCAGTGACCCTTCTAGACTGAGATGTCCAGCCACCTGCATCCTGTAGAGAGCGCTCTGATGAAGGACTTACACAATCTGTGCAACAACAAATGAGTGAGTGGTTTTACAGTGCACAGAACCCAACACCCAGCACAACACACACACAAACACATCATCACTCCTGCAGAGGTGAGTGTCATCCACCATCCGACTAACACCTGCTCTATGTGTGTGTGTGTGGGGGGGGGCGGGGGGGTTAAATGAGACTAACTAACTAATTATGAAGAAAATCTGATGTACTATAGTCTGTAGGGGTGTCTTCAACTAAGGATTTTCATAGTCGAATCTGATTCGTCAGATTCTCCCTATAGTCGACTGATAGTCGTATCAGTTAAAATTTCACCACAAGTTGGCGCTATAAGATGGCGTGGTTTTTAAAAAAGATTTTATTTATATTTTACTTGTTTTTCTAGAGCACCGTAAATGGGATCCCCGTTCTGGACTTTTTTCCACTTCAAAGGAAAAACCTAAAACCTAAAACACTCAGATCATTCATTCATTCATTCATTATCACCCGCTTTATCCTCTATTAGAGTCGTGGTGGGGTTCCCCATGCCCATCCAGGGGAGAACGTCTCGGGCGCTGGGCAGATACACCCAGGACAGGGCGCCAATCCATCGCTGGGCACACATGCACTCACTCAAACACACTCTATATGGGGCAATTTGGAGAACTCAATTAACTTGAACCATGTTTTTGGACTGTGGGAGGAAAGCGGAGAACCCGGAGGAAACCCACGCGGACATGGGGAGAACATGGAAACTCCACCCAGATGGGGATTCGAACCGGGAATCCCTAGCGCTGAGAGGCAGACGTGCTAACCACTAAGCCACCGTGCCGCCCAACACTCAGATCAATGAGTTTTATTTGACAAAAGGCTATATATATAACGAAAACAAAGACATTCCCTGTAAAAACTAATGCTTAGCAGCAGCCATGGGCGCCCCCATGTGGTCAAAATGGTACATTCGACTATGAGGTTCATAGTCGACTACGGTTCTCCGAATCGAATCGTCGAATCAGCGAATATTGCAGCTCACCCCTACCACAAAGTCCATCTGTATATTCAGTGGAGCTGATATGATGTCCTGCAAACAGTCAGCTGCTCTTACACACTGTCCTCTGACCTTCCAAACTCCCCCAGAAACAAAGACGGAGTTGATCTCTTACAGTTTAATCAGCAGACCTTGGCAGCAACCTGCCTGCAACCTCATTTAATATTCCGTTTTAACTTTTAAAGCGTGTGTCATCTATCACACTCTGGAAGACGGCGGGGGATCGCACTCGAATCTCAGAAACACGCTTTGATAGTCAGTCCATGTAAAGAGTTAAGATAATCTGTTTTAAGATGCTGAGTTTGATAATTAGGGTCATGTGTAGCATGTAACAGAAAGTTCGGAACCAGAGAATGCTTAAAAGAAACATGTTTTATTTACTGCGTCGTTCAACTGCACAGATCGTTTCTCTCAATGCGATAGCGATTCCGTTACAGAGAAACGATATTAAATAAAAGGCTTTTACTTCGTTCCACATTTCCCTCCAGCTCCAGAGTCTGGAGTTTGTGGCTGAAACAGCAAAATCCCAAATTACAAGCAGAAATGTCTTTATATTGATTGAGCAATAACAGAATCCATTTAAATACATGACAAAGAGTCAGCATTTACATAATATAAATACACTATACATTACGAGGTGCAGGATTGTGCTTCATATGGGCGCATTGGACTAGAACCCAACCCAACCATGGCTTTGGATTATTAAAGAGCCTTCCCCAAAGTGTTGGGATTTCTTGTTTATTAATTCCATCCATCCATTATCTTCCGCTTTATCCTCTATTAGGGTCGCGAGGGGGGGGGGGGTTCCCCATGCCCATCCAGAGGAGAACGTTTCGGGCGCTGGGCAGATACACCCAGGACAGGGCGCCAATCTATCGCTGGACACACACTCACTCACACAAACACACTCTATATGGGAGAACTCAATTTGGAGAACTCAATTGACTTGATCCATGTTTTTGGACTGTGAGAGGAAACCGAAGAACCTGGAGGAAACCCACGCGGACACGGGGAGAACATACTCCACCCAGATGGGGATTCGAACCGGGAATCCCTAGCACTGAGAGGAGAACATGCTAACCACTAAACCACCATGCCGTCCTACTCTAATTATATCCATCCATCCATTATCTTCTGCTTTATCCTCTATTAGGGTCGCGGTGGGGTTCCCCATGCCCATCCAGGGGAGAACGTTTCGGGTGCTGGGCAGATAGACCCAGGACAGGGCGCCAATCTATCGCTGGGCCAACCAGAGAACCCGGAGGAAACCCACGCGGACACGGCGAGAACATGGAAACTCCACCCAGACGGGTGTCCCCAGCGCTGAGAGGAGAACGTGCTAACCAGTAAGCCACCGTGCCGCCCTTGTTTATTAATTACAAGGCATAAGAATCTGATTTAACTCTCGCCGCATGTTAAAAATGAAACCTTTATTATGGTTTACAGTGCTGAAGCTGGTTTTCAGTTTGTAGGAAACAAACTTCAACAGTGTTTTTCTTTTTTTTTTTTTTCTCCGACCAAATCCTCCCTGCAGCTCTGAGCCCCCTCTCCCTGGAGGTATTACATCTACTGAATGCTTTATTGATCCTTGCTTTAACCACTGAACCTTGCGTTTCTGATTAAAGGGTCCATGTACTTACCAAAGTGCATGCTTTATCAAAAAGCCTTAAACACATTGTTTGCAGTATTATTCCTTCCAGTTCTGTATTTTGGCATTAGAGTTATTTCTATAGGCAGATTAGAGTGCAAGTACCATGCAATAATACACCGTAAAGTACATTGGGTGGCACAGTGGTGCCGTGGTTAGCACTAACACACCACATCAAGCAGGTCCTGGCTTCTCAAGTGTTCTTCTGGATCAATGGGCTCAGACACAACACAAAACCTTATACAAAACTGGAAACAACATGGGGCTTAGTGGTTAGCAGGTTCTCCTCTCAGCGCTAGGGATTCCCGGTTCGAATCCCCATCTGGGTGGAGCTTCCATGTTCTCCCCGTGTCTGTGTGGGTTTCCTCCGGGTTCTCCGGTTTCCTCCCACAGTACAAAAACATGGATCACAACACACACACTAACACACTCTATATGGGGCAATTTGGAGAACTCAATTGACTTGATCCATGTTTTTGGACTGTGGGAGGAAACCCGAGAACCCGGAGGAAACCCACGTGGACACGGGGAGAACATGGAAACTCCACCCAGATTGGGATTCCTGGGAATCCCTAGTGCTGAGAGGAGAACATGCTAACCACTAAGCCACCAGATGGACTATAGAATGTAATTCTCCATCTGTATGAGCAGTGGAGCTGATGTAACGGAGGGTAAGTACAGAAACGGGGTGGTGTGCCTAATAAAGTGGCCGGTGGGTGTATATGAACCAGAGTAACAGAGGTTTTTTATTCCTCCTCCATCATCACTGATACACTGTCACCATCAGATCTTTGTCTCAGCCATTATAACACATGCCCTTTTATTACCTCTGTTATTTCTCATTCTGTTTAATCCAGCTTTTGTTCTTTCCTTCTTGTCATCCCATGATGAAGAGCAGTGTGATCTTTAAAACCCTTAATGAAAGCGAGCAGTAAAACATTCATAACACACCCTATAGAGATCTCACCATGACTGTATCAGCAGCAGCTAATGAAATGAATAACAAAATAGAAGGCTGCAAACAAAAGAACAAGCCAAAAATTAAAAAGACATTTAACGATGAGATCATTTATACATTTACATTAACATTTACATTTAGTCATTTAGGAGACACTTTTATCCAAAGCGACTTCCAAATGAGAACATTACAAGTCAGAAGCCATGGAGAAAACCAACTATACTGTAAATTCATCAAACCTGATTGTTATTCTATGCTGCGCTTTCTTTTTTTTTTTTATTTTATTTTATTTTTATAACAGGTATTTGTTAAAGAGATGCGTCTTCAGTAGTTTCTTAAAACTGTTTAGTGATTCTGCCTTATGGACAGAGTTGGGAAGATGGTTCCACCATGTTGCAGTGGTGAATGCCACGGAGTGAGAATCAGCTTCTTGGTGAGGTGGAACCGCCAGGCGGCGATCATCACTGGAGCGAAGTGAACGAGTCGGAGTGTACAGTATTATGAAAAGATATGGTGAAGGTAGGAGGGGGAAGATCCAGAAATGGTTCTGTAGGCCAGAGTCAGTGACTTGTACTGAATGCAGCAGCTACAGGGAGCCAATGGAGGGAAGTGAGTGATGAAGGGACATGAGTGATGGAGGGACATGAGTGATGGAGGGACATGAGTGATGGAGGGACATGAGTGATGGAGGGACATGAGTGATGGAGTGACATGAGTTCTTGGGGGTTAAACACGAGTCGAGCTGCAGAGTTCTGAATCAGTTGAAGAGGTCTGATTGTGGAAGCTGAGATACCGGCAAGTAGCGCATTACAATAATCATGCCGGGATAGGACTAGGGCTTGAACAAGCAGTTAGGTAGCATGTTCAGTCAAGAAGGGTCTGATCTTCCTTATGTTGTAAAGAAGGAATCTGCAGGAACAGGCGGTTTTGAAAACATGATCAGTAGGGCTGTATTCAACTAAAGATTTTCATAGTCGAATCTGATTCGTATAGGTGGCTTAGTGGTTAGCATGTTCTCCTCTCAGCACTAGGGATTCCCGGTTCGAATCCCCATCTGGGTGGAGTTTCCATGTTCTCCCCGTGTCCGCGTGGGTTTCCTCCGGGTTCTCCGGTTTCCTCCCACAGTCCAAAAACATGAATCAAGTCAATTGAATTCTCAAAATTGCCCCATATAGAGTGTGTTTGTGTGAGTGAGTGTGTGCCCAGCGATGGATTGGCGCCCTGTCCTGGGTGTATCTGCCCAGCGCCCGAGACGTTCTCCCCTGGATGGGCATGGGGAACCCCACCGCGACCCTAATAGAGGATAAAGCGGGAGATAATGAATGAATGAATGAATCTGATTCGTCAGATTTTCCCTATAGTCGACTGATAGTCGAATCAGTTAAAATTTCACCACAAGATGGCGCTCAGGGCGTAGTTTTTAAAAAATATATTTTTTTTATATTTGACTTGTTTTTCTAACAAAAGAAAACCTTTTTTTTTTTTGTTTTTCTTTTTTCTTTTTTTTTTCGAGAAATTAGGATGATTTTATTTGACAAAAGGCTATATATATAACGAAAACAAAGACATTTCATGTAAAAACTAATGCTTAGCAGCAGCCATGGGCTCCCCCATGTGGTCAAAATGGTACATTCGACTATGAGGTTCATAGTCGAATATGGTTCTCCGAATCGAATCGTCGAATCAGCGAATATTGCAGCTCACCCCTAATGATCAGAGAGTTTAAGATGGGAGTCTATTGTGAAACCGAGGTTCCGGACCGATTCGGTTTAGTCTGCATAAAAGATTTTATGCAGATTAAACTACGCTGACGTGCTGAATGATCATCCAAAGAGACAGAATCAAGCATCCTGCCTTCAGTCTGCAATAATTCTCTAAAGCCATATTTGTTTGGCCACTGCATCCCACCTGATTCGTCCTTAACAGCAGCACCTTAACCATTAAACCGCTTTAAATTCCTGCTCAGTTACCATAGTCACAGCGCTCAGAGAAGACTAATGGTTTTCTGACTCATGTCTTAGCAGGAGCCTCAGTTCTTATAGGAGCTGAGCTATCGATTGCCGTGCCAGAGGTGTATACCCAGCCTCAGCTAATGATCTCTTATAGACAAATCGCCATCTGCCAGGTCCACGTAGTAAACAGCTGACAAGAAATCATTAGGATTAACCCATTAGATAATTATGGGCTGGATAGGGTGTGGAACTGAAAGCAAGAACTTTCCTTTTAATTAGGCTTCTCTATGAAATGTTGCTGAGCACTTTGAGGGAATCACTCATTCGTGTAAATGTTGAATCAGCCAATTATTTATTCATTCATTCATTATCTCTCGCTTTATCCTCCATTAGGGTCGCGGTGGGGTTCCCCATGCTCATCCAGGGGAGAACATCTCGGGCGCTGGGCAGATAGACCCAGGACAGGGCGCCAATCCATCGCTGGGCACACACTCACTCACACAGTCACACTCTATATGGGGCAATTTGGAGAATTCAATTGACTTGATCCATGTTTTTGGACTGTGGGAGGAAACCGGAGAACCCGGAGGAAACCCACGCAGACACGGGGAGAACATGGAAACTCCACCCAGATGGGGATTCGAACCGGGAATCCCTAGCGCTGAGAGGCGAACGTGCCAACCACTAAGCCACCGTGCCGCCCTGCCAATTATTTAACAGCAGTTTAATATTAATAATAATGTTCACATGAGGTTCACACACAACCATCTGATCTTACAAGATCTGTTGGTGCCGGTTGGCTTGATTTGAGGATGTAATGTCTTTGGAAGGGAGGCACAGTGGCTCAGTGGTTTAGCATGTTCTCCTCTCAGCACTAGGGATTCCCGGTTCGAATCCCAATCTGGGTGGAGTTTCCATGGTTCCGGGTTCTCTGGTTTCCTCCCACAGTCCAAAAACATGGATCAAGGTCGACTGAATTCTCCATATAGAGTGTGTCTGTGTGAGTGAGTGTGTGCCCAGCTATAGATTGCCCCCCTGTCCTGGGTCTATCTGCCCAGCGCCCGAAACGTTCTCCCCTGGATGGACATGGGGAACCCCACCGCGACCCTAATAGAGGATAAAGTGGGTGATAATGGATGGATGGATGGATGGAAAATGAAGAAGCTCTTGGTGTAATGATTAGCACATTCGCCTCTCAGAGCTGGGATTCCCCCTACAGTCACAAAACATGGATTCAAGGTGAATTGGCTATATAGTGTGTGTTTGTGTGTGTGGATCTGCTCAGCGCCCGCGACTTTATTCTAGCTCCTCCCAATGGTTGTGTGTTTCAGGTTGAGGGTATGACTATGCATGGGGCAGCTAGGTTCACCTGCACCAGACTTATCCACACCTTGTACCCATGGATCCTGCTTTGTGCACTGAATTAGTCCTGTGATAACACAAACGGGCCTTCCCCAAAGTGTTAAACGCATAAATCCATCCATCCATTATCTTCCGCTTTATCCTCTATTAGTGTCGTGGGGGGTGGGGGGGGGTTCCCTATGCCCATCCAGGGGAGAACGTTTCGGGCGCTGGGCAGATACACCCAGGACAGGGTGCCAATCTATTGCTGGGCACACACTCACTCACACAGACACACTCTATATGGGGCAATTTGGAGAACTCAACTGGATTAGTCCTGTGATAACACAAACGGGCCTTCCCCAAAGTGTTAAACGCATAAGTCCATCCATCCATTCATTATCTACTGCTTTATCCTCTATTAGGGTCACGGTGGGGTTCCCCATGCCCATCCTGGGGAGAACGTCTCGGGCGCTGGGCAGATACACCCAGGACAGGGTGCCAATCTATTGCTGGGCACACACTCACTCACACAGACACACTCTATATGGGGCAATTTGGAGAACTCAACTGGATTAGTCCTGTGATAACACAAACGGGCCTTCCCCAAAGTGTTAAACGCATAAATCCATCCATCCATTATCTTCCGCTTTATCCTGTATTAGTGTCGTGGGGTGGGGGGGTTCCCCATGCCCATCCAGGGGAGAACGTCTCAGGCGCTGGGCAGATAGACCCAGGACAGGACGCCAATCTATCACTGGACACACACTCACTCACACAGACACACTCTATATGGGGCAATTTGGAGAATTCAATTAACTTGATCCATGTTTTTGGACTGTGGGAGGAAACCGGAGGAACTCGGAGGAAACCCACGCGGACACGGGGAGAACATGAAAACTCCACCCAGATGGGGATTCGAACCTGGAATCCCTAGTGCTGAGAGGAGAACATGCTAAACCACTAAACCACTCACTGAAAGTGAATTCAGTGCACAGGCCCATCTGCATCTGTATAGAAATACCTCTGCAGTTAAATGAGCTACTTAGCAGAAACTTTAATATTTCAAGGTGTAAAGAGTTTGCGAATCACTGGTCTGTGTGATTTATGCTGCCGACTCGTGACGAAGGCCATAAGCAGGACGGCAAACAAATAATCTATTAAAGGTCAGACTTTCCAGCACATTAGTGCACTTTTTTGCTATAAGAGCCCAAACTTGAATGCTGATCAGCTATAATTTATATGTTAATACATTGCTTTTGCTCTTTCCCCAAAAGACACAAGGAAGAAGAAAACCAATGGTTTGTGCATGTAATTTCATCCCCTGTAAGCTGCAAATCCTCCAGAGATCCTCCATTTACTGAATACTTTATTGATCCTCGCTTTCAACACTACACCCCAACTCTCTGATTAAAGAGCTTGTGTGGATGTAAGCTTCTTACCCCACAGCTATGATATATTGTTGCATAATTGTTACTATATTTATCTGCCATGCTGCATAATATAAAGCACTGGTGCTTCTGATAAGCTTTGGGTCACAGTCGGCATAGGAATTCAGATCAGACCCGTTAAACATGGCTGAGAACAGTTCCCGGTCCAAACCAGGTCCTTCCTCCCCGAATTTACTGTACAGAGAAGTGACCTCTTCTACAGGAGGCACTGTGGCTTAGTGGTTTAGCACGTTCTCCTCTCAGCACTAGGGATTCCCGGTTCGAATCCCCATCTGGGTGGAGTTTCCATGTTCACCCCATGTCCACGTGGGTTTCCTCCGGATTCTCCGGTTTCCTCCCACAGACCAAAAACATGGATCAAGTCAATTGAGTTCTCCAAATTGCCCCATATAGAGTGTGCCTGTGTGAGTGAGTGTGTTCCCAATGATAGATTGGCATCCTGTCCTGGGTGTATCTGCCCAGTGCCCAAAACGTTCTTCCCTGGATGGGCTCTAGGTTCTCCCCGGGTTCTCCCGGGTTCTTCCTCCGGGTTCTCCGGTTTCCTCCCAAAACGTTCTTCCCTGGATGGGCTCTAGGTTCTCCTCGGGTTCTCCCGGGTTCTTCCTCCGGGTTCTCCGGTTTCCTCCCAAAACGTTCTTCCCTGGATGGGCTCCGGGTTCTCCCCGGGTTCTTCCTCCAGGTTCTCCGGTTTCCTCCCACAGTCCAAAAACAGGGATCAAGTCAATTGAGTTCTCCAAATTGCCCCATATAGAGTGAGTTTGTGTGAGTGAGTGTGTGCCCAGCGATAGATTGGCGTCCTGTCCTGGGTGTATCTTCCCAGTTTCCAAAACGTTCTTCCCTGGATGGGCTCCGGGTTCTCCCCGGGTTCTCCCCGGGTTCTCCCGGGTTCTTCCTCCGGGTTCTCCGGTTTCCTCCCGCAGACCAAAAACATGGATCAAGGTCAATTGAGTTCTCCAAATTTGCCCATATAGTGTGTCTGTGTGAGTGAGTGTGTGTCCAGCGATAGATTGGCGCCCTGTCCTGGGTGTATCTGCCCAGTGCCCAAAACGTTCTTCCCTGGATGGGCTCCGGGTTCTCCCCGGGTTCTCCCCGGGTTCTTCCTCCGGGTTCTCCGGTTTCCTCCCACAGTCCAAAAACAGGGATCAAGTCAATTGAGTTCTCCAAATTGCCCCATATAGAGTGAGTTTGTGTGAGTGAGTGTGTGCCCAACGATAGATTGGCGCCCTGTCCTGGGTGTATTTGCCCAGCGCCCAAAACGTTCTCCCCTGGATGGGCTCCGGGTTCTCCCTCCAGGTTCTCCGGTTTCCTCCCACAGTTCAAAAACATGGGTCAAGTCAATTGAATTCTCCAAGTTGCCCCATATAGAGTGTGTCTGTGTGAGTGAGTGTGTGCCCAACGATAGATTGGCATACTGTCCTGGGTCTATCTGCCCAGCGCCCGAGACGTTCTCCCCTGGATGGGCATGAGGAACCCCCTGCGACCCTAATAGAGGATAAAGCGGAAGATAATGGATGGATGGATGGACCTCTTCTACAGGACCTTCTCATCTCTCAGGTTGATAGTCAGATGTTACCATGAGGTACATGCACTTTTTCCAGAGTAGGGTCATGTTTTTTTTTACATAAACTTCAAAAACTCTTATAAATTCCCCTGACATTAAAGACGCTTTGAGGAAAACTGTAACACCTGTCACCTGTTCTGTGTTTCTTTTGTTGTTTTCAGTTAATTAACGTACGTGGCTCATTAGTTGAAGTTAATTACCTCGTTCTTGGGATTGCTTTGTTTGTGCACGTGGTCGGGTATCTTTTTGTATTTATTTCCGGTGTTGTTAGGATCTTTTGATTTTGAAAAAGGCAGAAAGAACGAGCCTATACAAAGATGGTCGTCTCAACTCATTTATTTAGGACAAAGAAAACTTCATGGACACCTTCAGTAACTCACGCTGCCCAGCGGTCTGCCCTCCCCAGCGTTCCGATGCTGTCTGCCTCCGGGTCTGAGTGAAAGTGCCCCTCCCTTGTGTTTACCTGGGTGTATATGCGTTATGTCTAGTTCCCGCCCCTTAACTGCTTTAAGCCAATCACAAATTACCGCCCTAGGTTTTAAATCAGCCAATCCCAGCCCAGTATTTTCCCAGTGGCGGGAAACTCAAAAGTCTTTGTCTTTCGGCCATATTGAGATTCTCATTATGTTTAATAAGAAATTTAAAATTCGTTTTATTTGATGTCACTCGTCGGTTGTACCTCTTTGCTTTGGGTGTCACTACACCTTTAAACAAACTTGTTCTTCTGCTACCTGCGTGCCTGGCTCCCTTCAGCGCGTTAAAGCGCGGCGGCTCTTGCGCAGCCGCTTTATCCCGAGGTAGGCGAGGCTGACAAAAACCATGGTCTATGTGTAATTAAATTAGTTTGAATTAACTTTAACGACCCTCTCTTCACTCACATGTTATTAAACCATCTGTTTTTAAATCACAAGTCTAAGTAGCGAGCAGCTAAACAGCAATCCAGCAGTGGGGTGAATTGCTATTGAACCGCTAATTAATTGTTCGTCTTTTGCATTAACTCCAAGGAAAGAAGAGCTCAAACATCACGTAGACCGTGTTCAACTGAACGAACCATGAGCTGCGAAGCACAGATGACTTTATTAATCACTTTAAAACCTATTTACAGAATGTTTCCTAAGCCTCTTTAAAGAGAAATAGAGGTTATGACATCACAAAATCCCTAAACTTCATCCAGTAACCTTTTGCGTTATAGTAACTTTTTTATATGTATGACAAGAGATGAGTGATTTCAGCAATGCTAACTAAATAATAGTAATATATCCATCCATTCATTCATTATCTCCCGCTTTATCCTCTATTAGGGTCGCGGTGGGGTTCCCCATGCCCATCCAGGGGAGAACGTTTCGGGCGCTGGGCAGATACACCCAGGACAGGACGCCAATCTGTCGCTGGGAACACACTCACTCACACAAACACACTCTATATGGGGCATTTTGGAGAACTCAATTGACCTTGATCCATGTTTTTGGACTGTGGGAGGAAACTGGAGAATCCGGAGGAAACCCACGAGGACACGGGGAGAACATGGAAACTCCACTCAGATTGGGATTTGAATCAGGAATCCCTAGTGCTGAGAGGAGAACATGCTAACCACTAAGCCACCGTGCCGCCCTGTTTTAAATTATTCATTCATTCATTCATTATCTTCCGCTTTATCCTCTATTATGGTCGTGGGGGGGGGGTTCCCCATGCCTATCCAGGGGAGAACGTTTCGGGCGCTGGGCAGATACACCCAGGGCACACACTCACTCACACAGACACACTCTATATGGGGCAATTTGGAGAACTCAAGTGGCTTAGTGGTTAGCACGTTCTCCTCTCAGCGCTAGGGATTCCCGGTTCGAATCCCCATCTGGGTGGAGTTTCCATGTTCTCCCCGTGTCCGTGTGGGTTTCCTCCGGGTTCTCCGGTTTCCTCCCACAGTCCAAAAAATATGGATCAAGTCAATTGAGTTCTCTAAATTGCCCCATATAGAGTGTCTTTGTGTGAGTGTGTGCCCAGCGATAGATTGGCGCCCTGTCCTGGGTGTATCTGCCCGGTGCCCGAGACGTTCTCCCCTGGATGGGCATGGGGAACCCCACCGCGACCCTAATAGAGGATAAAGCGGAAGATAATGAATGAATGAATGAATGAATGGAGAACTCAATTGACTTGATCCTTGTTTATGGACTGTTGGAGGAAACCGGAGAACCCGGAGGAAACCCATGCGGACACGGGTAGAACATGGAAACTCCACCCAGATGGGGATTCGAACTGGGAATCCCTAGCTCTGAGAGGCGAACGTGCTAACCACTAAGCCACCGTGCCACCATAATAGTAACATATAGGACTATTAAATCATAGGTTTCAGTCATTTTTTAATATATAAATGTCATGTGATGTGTATGATTGTGTTCTCTGAGCTGGAAATGCACCACGACCTGCATTTTCACCCCGACGTCCAGCTGACAGCATTCCACCTGCATGGTGAAGTGGAGCTTTGAGCCTTTAACTTCAGTGAGAGCTGGCAGAGCCATCAATCTGCTTGTTTAAGAGTGCAGTGACAAGAAGAAAAACAGCTTCGTCAGTCGAAATACAGGACTCCAAGACTTGGGATTAATGCTGACAGCTGGGTCCCACTAAATTACAGACATGCTGTGCACCAGTCCTGGAAGAAGAGGAGAAGCTGGAGGAGCAAGGAGTCTAATATGTGATGAGGATTCACGTGAGAGGCATGAAAAGATGCGTATATGTTTATTATTAGGGCTGTATTCAACTAAGGATTTTCGTAGTCGAATCTGATTCGTCAGATTTTCCCTATAGTCGACTGATAGTCGAATCAGTTAAAATTTCACCACAAGATGGCGCTATAAGCGTGGTTTTTAAAAAAAGATTTTTTGAAAATATTTTACTTACATTTGGAATGTGAAACTAACTGCAGGGGGAGCTTTATTAATGTGCAGCCTATTGTTAAAGCGCACACATCATTTAAAAAAAAATATTAACAGAAATTAGGATGATTTTATTTGACAAAAGGCTATATATATAACGAAAACAAAGACATTTCATGTAAAAACTAATGCTTAGCAGCAGCCATGGGCACCCCCATGTGGTCAAAATGGTACATTCGACTATGAGGTTCATAGTCGACTACGGTTCTCCGAATCGAATCGTCGAATATTACAGCTCACCCCTATTTATTATTATACATTCATTAATTATCTCCCGCTTTATCCTCTATTAGGGTCGCGGTGGGGTTCCCCATGCCCATCCAGGGGAGAACGTTTCAGGCGCTGGGCAGACACACCCAGGACAGGGTGCCAATCTGCCAGGGTGGGAGGAAACCAGAGAACCCGGAGGAAACCCACGCAGACACGGGGAGAACATGGAAACTCCACCCAGATGGGGATTCGAACCGGGAATCCCTAACGCTGAGAGGTGAACGTGCTAACCACTAAGCCATCGTGCCGCCCATGTTTATTATTAGTTAAACTTAAAAAAAAACAATAGTTAAGCTAATCTGCAAGTCATCAACTGTAAGTTTTATTAGCTCTATTCACCATATAGACGAACGGTGTAGTTCTACCATTAGAGTGTCATTCTAAAAACTTTGTTAGTCCCCTTTACTTGGTTCTCTAATGATCAGGACCACAACAGGACCATTACTGAGCAGGTATTAAAGAGGACTGTAGATTTGGTAGAAATACATCTATATGGCAAGTAAACAGTGAGGGTAGAGACTGTGTAACTAATAAAGTGGCCAGTATCCATCCATCCATCATCTTCAGCTTTATCCTCTATTAGGGTCGCGGTGGGGTTTCCCATGCCCATCCAAGGGAGAACGTCTCGGGCGCTGGGTAGATACACCCAGGACAGGGCGCCAATCTATCGCTGGGCACACACTCACTCACACAGATATACACACTAGGGCTGTATTCAACTACAGATTTTCATAGTCGAATCTGATTCGTCAGATTTTCCCTATAGTCGACTGATAGTCGAATCAGTTAAAATTTCACCACAAGATGGCGCTATAAGCGTGGTTTTTAAAAAAGATTTTTTTTATATATTTTACTTGTTTTTCTAACAAAAGAAAACCTTTTTTTTTTTTTGTTTTTCTTTTTTCTTTTTTTTTCTCTAGAAATTAGGATGATTTTATTTGACAAAAGGCTATGTATATAACGAAAACAAAGACATTTCATGTAAAAACTAATGCTTAGCAGCAGCCATGGGCGCCCCCATGTGGTCAAAATGGTACATTCGACTATGAGGTTCATAGTCGACTACGGTTCTCCGAATCGAATCGTCGAATCAGCGAATATTGCAGCTCACCCCTAATACACACTCTATATGGGGCAATTTGGAGAATTCAATTGTCTTGATCCATGTTTTTGGACTGTGGGAGGAAACCGGAGAACCCGGAGGAAACCCACGCGGACACGGGGAGAACATGGAAACTCCACCCGGATGGGGATTCGAACCGGGAATCCCTAGTGCTGAGAGGAGAACATGCTAAACCACTAAACCACCATAGTTGCCGCAAGTGGCCGGTATATTTGTAACAAACGACACAAAGGACTTGCATATCTTAAAGCTGGTTTCAGTGACGATCGCCAAAGCCGTGGCACGTGAGAGCGTGAAGGTGCGACAGCACTCCCAGTGGATGGTAGGAAAACTGCATGTACAATACTTATCGGATATTTTACAATAGATATAATTTAGATGTTGAGGGTGGCATCACCATTAAGCCCCTTCCATCAACACAAAAAAAAAGGTGATGTTCAGGTGATGGTCAAAAAAAGCTCATCACCTGAACGCCATTCCCAAAACCAAGCAGCCCAGGCGGATCAATCCCCACGCGCTGAAGCAGATAAGCTCCTGGAGAGTGAATCATAATCCTGCACCCCTGCAGCATCACTCTTGGTTTTGCCGTCTGCAGCTTGTGACCAAAACAAACTTTAAGGGAATAGTAACAGAGCCAGTGGGAGCCAACTATCATAAAACCCAATGATTCACATGAAGTAATCAGAGGCCTTTTGCATTATTTACCTCCACCCACAGGCAAAACTTAAATATAACAGTAATTATATTCTAATAGTCAGATTTAGAGCTTTTATTTAGTTTACGGTTGTATAAGACAATAAAAAAAAAATCCAGACCTGCAGTGCCGAATAAGGCAACGTTCTCTCGCTTGTCATTGCGCTGCATTCAATGTTCTTTGAAGTATTTATAAAAGGTGCGCTGATTCTTAAGATGTGCCTCCTGCAAGCCTCTGCCTTTTAGCTATTCTTGACTCCTGTTTAAAATCCTGCACGGCAGGTCTTTAGACCTTAAACCTTCTGTCAGTCTAAAGATATTTGACTTTAAAGATTTCAATTTGCCTCTTCGGCTTCCAGGAGTGCGGGAGAAACATGCACTCACACCACGAGAATGAAAGAACGTTATATAAATACAAAACTTAGAAGGCAGAAGTTTAACTCACTCACTTCGTAGGTACCTTCCTTTCTTCATCCAGCTGTTCCCATTAGGTGGCGCCACAGTGTATCATTAATCTCCATGCATGTCCTCTTTTGCCACATCCATCAGCCTTCTCCTTGACCTTCCTTTCCTCCTCCTTCCCGGAGGCTCCGTCCTCAGCATCCGACTGCCCATTAGAACATCATCCCTCCCTCTGTACGTCTCCACACATCCTCATTCTCAGTTACATGTTTGCATGTGTGAAAAACCAAGCAGCTAGATCTGTAATTTGGACAATTTGTGAAAACAGTTTGGGGAAGGGGCGGCACGGTGGCTTAGTGGTTAGCACGTTCGCCTCTCAGCACTAGGGATTCCCGGTTCGAATCCCCATCTGGGTGGAGTTTCCATGTTCTCCCCGTGTCTGCGTGGGTTTCCTCCGGGTTCTCCGGTTTCCTCCCACAGTCCAAAAACATGGATCAAGTTAATTGAATTCTCCAAATTGCCCCATATAAAGTGTGTCTGTGTGAGTGAGTGTGTGCCCAGCGATGGATTGGCGCCCTGTCCTGGGTGTATCTGCCCAGCGCCCGAGATGTTCTCCCCTGGATGGGCATGGGGAACCCCACCGCCACCCTAATAGAGGATAAAGCGGGAGATAATGAATGAATGAATGAGTTTGGGGAAGGCCCATTTTCTGTTCCAAGATGTCTGTGTCCCTGGTGCACAATGCAATGCCATGAAGGTAAATCCTTTTTCTTCTGCTGATGTCATAATGATAGATTTTGTCAAGGCCACCCACACACACACACACACACACACACACACACACACACACACACACGTTTAGAAAATACTATACTTTAACCTGTAGGATGAAGGAAATCACTTTCAATTTCCAGCTCTGACCTGCAGGCACATGCTCATCCCCCGAAGCAACCCAGAGAGAGAGGAACAAAGCTGCTTTTAAATTTTGTTTTCCCACGGAAGAGCACACACACACACACACACACACACACACACCCACACACCCACACACACACACCTGTAACTCGGTGTGTCTTTAAATGATTTAGTTACCAGGAGCCTTTGAATATTTCAGTGTGGTAGAAATTTGTGGACATCAGGAGGAATTAATTCTCCCTCTTCTCCATCATCGTGAACTGGGCATCCAAGTGTCGGCCACAACTGCAGGGATAGGACACACATGACAGAGCAAACTTCACACAGACACATCCCACCTTATACCTTTAATCACACACAGGGCAATGGTTTTTATTCTGGCAGCCTACTTTTTAAAAATCAGACTAGATGCAATATGAACAAACTACTGCAGAGCCCAGATTCGTTTAGAGAGGGTAGAATTATAAAGGACGACATATTATTCATGAGAGCTACACAGGACACTCAATTGCACAACAGTGTTTTTTGGGAAGCCTGAAGGCTTTGCTGCTACTCTGCAGAATGTTATTAGTGTTCAGCATACCATCGACTCGCAGGGTCAGGGTTTGCCGGCTGAGCAATGCAAGAACATCTTCTATTCACAGTCGCTCGAGGCGTTTCAGATAGGGTGGATATGCTGGTGAAACAAATAACTCGCAGTATTTAAATTCAATAGAGCTTAAACAAGACACGATGAGTTGTGGTGAAGATGCACAGAGGTTAAATGACCTGCTGTTTCCAGATACAGCAGTGATGCAGCTGAAATGTTCTAATTGCAATCCCACGTTACAGATAAGTGGTTATCCAACTTACTGTTGGCTTTGTGTAATCTTGACCCGGTTGAATAATCGGCTGGCTCATTTTCCGATCAATAGTTTGTTGGCAGGGCTTTTTCCAGGTTAATATTTTGACCAGGGCTCAGTTTAACCTTCTACAAAGGATAGTTCAACATCATCTCATTATCTTACACTTAATCCTCTAGTTGTTTTGGGGGGGGGGGGGGTCCTTATGCCTATCTAGGGAAGAACCTGTCCCTCATAAGGGTACTCATTGACTCTGTTGGATGATTGGTTTATTTTTGTGCACGTGATCGGGTGTTTTTGTATTTAGTTTCTGTGTTCTCCTTCCCCCGTGCACGTCTTTATTAAGTTCAAGTTCAAGTTCATTCATTCATTCATTATCTCCCGCTTTATCTTCTATTAGGGTCGTGGTGGGGTTCCCCATGCCCATCCACGGGAGAACGTTTCGGGCGCTGGGCAGATACACCCAGGACAGGGCGCCAATCCATCACTGGGCCAAGTTCAAGTAATTTATTAATATAGTGCTTTTTACAACAGTACATTGTCACAAAGCAGCTTTACAGAATGAAAAGCCTTTAAACCCCCAAAGAGCGAGCCGAAGCGACAGTGGCAAGAAAAAACTCCCTGTTATTTTGTTATTTAAGGAAGAAACCTTGGGAGGACCAAGACTCAGTGGGGGACTCATCCTCCTCGAGCGGCCATACAGTATTCGTCAGCAGAGCCATGGAAGGCGGGGGACACCTCAAAAGAAATAGACAAGGAAGGCAGTTAGAGCTGATAATAAAGCACAGCATTTAATTTATTCATTCATTCATTATCTCCCGCTTTATCCTCTATTAGGGTCGCGGGGGGGTTCTCCATGCCCATCCAGGGGAGAACGTTTCGGGCGCTGGGCAGATACACCCAGGACAGGGCACCAATCTATCGCTGGTCACACACTCACTCACACAGACACACTCTATATGGGGCAATTTTTGAGAATTCAATTGACTTGTTCCATGTTTTTGGACTGTGGGAGGAAACCGGAGAACGCGGAGGATACCCACATGGACACGGGGAGAACATGGAAACTCCACCCGGATTGGGATTCGAACTGGGAATCCCTAGTGCTGAGAGGAGAACGTGCTAAACCACTAAGCCACCGTGCCGCCCTAGATTATAATCCATCCATCCATCCGTTATCTTCTGCTTTATCCTCTATTAGGGTCGCGGGGGGAGGGGGGTTCCCCATGTCCATCCAGGGGAGAACGTCTCGGGCGCTGGGCAGATACACTGAGGACAGGGCGCCAATCTATCGCTGGGCACACTCTCACTCACACAGACACACTCTATATGGGGCAATTTTTTGAGAATTCAATTGACTTGATCCATGTTTTTGGACTGTGGGAGGAAACCGGAGAACCCGGAGGAAACCCACGCAGACACGGGGAGAACATGGAAACTCCACCCAGATGGGGATTCGAACCGGGAATCCCTAGCGCTGAGAGGCGAACGTGCTAACCACTAAGACACCGTGCCGCCCGATTATAATCATCATAAGAAAATATTTATTAGAAGAAAGCAAGGTTTTTTTATAAATCACTCTGGAAACCAAAGCAAAATGCTGCCAGTAACGAGGTTAAATGAACAAACCTCAGCTGTTGCTGAGCACACGGTCTGAACCACGTGTGCAACCTCATTCCCTCGTTCCATAACTGTGTTTGAAAGAAAACACTTATGAGGTTACTTATATATAAGCTCACTGTCACGTCAGATTAAAGGTCCAAGGTGATTAGGAATAACTTTTCGTAATCTCGCTGCACACAAAGCCTCAGCATCGGCAGCTTTGAGGCCACAATAAAGCACGCTGAAACGAAATCACCTGAATACTTTCTTATCCTCCGGCCGAACAATTCAGCATCCAGCATGTGTTTTTTTGTTTGATTTTACTCCCTTACAAAATAAAACCCTTTTTTTTATTTCCTTAAAAAAAAAACATACCTCGGTTCCAGTTCCTCTATTTACAGTGGGATTTTTTTCGCACTGCAAAATGGAGATAAGAAAATGTGTATTAACTTATTCATACAGTGAAATTGGTTTTCGGTCAGGTGGCGGGTTTTCTGAGCCGTGGCGGTGGAATCCTTTGTGGTCCCATACTGGGAAAGGAGCCAACCGAATGTTGGACCTTCAGGATACGAGGATACGAGGAAATGTGCAAATCATTTTTTTTTCTTTTAGCCGAACGCCGAGCCACGCAGCGCTGCCCAAATTTCTCATGGTCATTCAGATGAATCCCATCAGTCGCTCTGTCTGTGTTCGGCTCGTTGGCCGGGATGCGTCCCCCCCCCCCCCCGATGCACATCTGCTTTCATTACTCGGATTTAAGCGGCAGAGTTAAAGAGAGCGAGATGTTTTATCATCATGTTTAAAAATACAAAGTGAAACTAAAGAACCGAGAAATTCTGCCAACAACAATAACAATGTTTATATTTGACAAAAAAACATAATAAAGGACAGAAAACTTTTAGTAATAAAAGAAATCGCATTTTATGTTTTATAGTTTTATGGTTTTCCCAGGGCGGCACGGTGGCTAGGGATTCCCAGTTCGAATCCCAATCTGGGTGGAGTTTCCATGTCCTCCCCGTGTCCGCGTGGGTTTCCTCCGGGTTCTCCGCTTTCCTCCCACAGTCCAAAAACATGGATCAAGTCAAGTGAGTTCTCCAAATTGTCCCATATAGAGTGTGTATGTGTGAGTGAGTGTGTGCCCAGCGATGGATTGGCGCCCTGTCCTAGGTGTATCTGCCGAATGTATGTAAACCGAAACGTTCTCCCCTGGATGTGCATGGGGAACCCCCCCCCCCAACACTAATAGAGGATAAAGCGGAAGATAATGGATGGATGGATGGTTTTTCCTTTCTGTCCAATAGAATCCAATCCAATCCAATCCTCCCCAGCCCAATCCGATCCAAATCTAACACAACAAAACAAACGAAACTCATTCATTCATCCATTATCTCCCGCTTTATCCTCTATTAGGGTCGCGGTGGGGTTCCCCATGCCCATCCAGGGGAGAACGTCTCGGGCACTGGGCAGATACACCCAGGACATGGGGCAATTTGGAGAACTCAATTGACTTGTTCCATGTTTTTGGACTGTGGGAGGAAACCGGAGAACCCGGAGGAAACCCACGCGGACATGGGGAGAACATGGAAACTCCACCCAGATGGGGATTCGAACCGGGAATCCCTAGCACTGAGAGGAGAACATGCTAACCACTAAGCCACCGTGCCGCACAAATGAAACTACTTAAATTAATCCAATCCCATTCTCTTGAATCTAATCCATTCAAATCTAATCCAAGTCAATTCAATCCAACCCAGTTAATCCCGACCTGATCCGATCCAATTTAGTCATGTCCAATCTGAAACTACACAACAAAACAAACCAAATTAAATGTATATTTTAATCCAGCCTTATCATATCCAATTACGTCAAAACCAAACTATTCCACTTTAAGTCAGATCTCATCCAATTAAATCATTTACAGTCGAGTACAGTTCAAAACTAAATGAACATTTTATTTTATTTTTTTTAAAAAATTTTTCATTAGGAGAAAGTGAAAGTAAGCACAATGCAACATCACATTTATATACAGAATACCTTCACAACTTTCCCCATTTTTCCACCACACATCAACCAAGTTTTATAATAGAACACACACAAAAACAGAAGTGTACCCCAATCCCCCCCCCCCCCAAATGTCCCATCCCAGCTCACCACAACCAACATGCACACTGCCAACAGCAATAGCTACAGAAAAGCCACAACACTTGTATGGAAGCACACATTTAACCAGGTAATACTTTTAAGTTGGAAAAATATGATATAAAGGGCTGCCATTTCTGGAAAAATTGATCTGTGCACCCTCTCTGTGTGTACCTTATTTTCTCTCATTTAAAAAAAAGCATGACATCCCTCAGTCAGCAAGAAATAGAAGGGGGCTTGGTAGATTTCCAAAGTAACAATAAGCAGCGTCTTGCTAATAAGGATGTAAAAGCTATAATGTCGCTTTGCATAGTGCCAAGTGCTAAAGAGCAATCTGAAACCCCAAATATAGCAATTAGTGTAAATGAACATTTTAATCCAATCCATTCATTCATTCATTATCTCCCGCTTTATCCTCTATTAGGGTCGCGGTGGGGTTCCCCATGCCCATCCAGGGGAGAACATCTCTGGCACTGGGCAGATAGACCCAGGACAGGGCGCCAATCCATCGCTGGGCACACACTCACTCACACAGACACACTCTATATGGGGCAATTTTTGAGAATTCAATTGACTTGATCCATGTTTTTGGACTGTGGGAGGAAACCGGAGAACCCGGAGGAAACCCACATAGACACGGGGAGAACATGGAAACTCCACCCAGATGGGGATTGAATCGGGAATCCCTAGTGCAGAGAGGAGAACGTGCTAACCACTAAGCCACTGTGCCGCCACTAATCCAATCCAAACTAAGGAAAACTTAAAAACATCCCAAAAGTCCAATGAAATTCTATACAATCTAAGGCATGCCAGTGAAACCCCTGGTCCAGTTGAATCATATCTAATCCAAAAGAACCTAACAAAACAAATAAACTGGACTGGACTACTGGACTAAAGCTGGACTACAGTCTGTAACTGGAGAACTACAAAGTCCATCTGTGTGATAAGTAGAGCCGATACAGAGGACACTGCTGAGGGCTTTGTGTTATTTTTCGGAGACCCAGATGATCCCTGCATAATTTGAAGCTCATGTGGAACCATTTCCACTGTGGACTGTTTATCACATTAGTATGTACAGCTTGTTTTGTTGTGTTTTTTAGGGCGATGTGTAATTTATGATTATGAATCCGTTCTTCACTCATGTCTGCTCTTTGCATATATCCCAGTATTTTTTTTATATGCACTGATCACAGAGGCCATAAATTGAATATGATGATTATTGTGCAGCAGTCAGGCTTCAGATCTATTTTTTTGGTATAACACGTTTAAACACAGCCGCCGTGCTTGTTATTTTAAGACGGAGACACAGTGGCATGCCTCAGTCTCTTTTATTCTGTAAAATCCATAATGTTATTATTCTAACTTACCCAGAAATGTCTGGTTTTGTCATCCACTCATCATCCACTCATCACCCACTCATCACCCACTCATCACCCACTCATCACCCACTCATCCAGTCTTTAAATGATAACTCAGCGTATTGATCCACTAAAGTCCTGCTGTACATGATCTAACACTTTAGCACCAACCCGCATATTTAAATCTTTCCAGTAGCTGTAGTAACAGAACTGTCTGCCAGCTTTCACGAGCTGGTTCCATTAGGGGGCGTCGCAGGGGTTCATTAATCTCCCTTACCACTAGGGGTGTATTCAACTACAGATTTTCGTAGTCGAATCTGATTCGTCAGATTTTCCCTATAGTCGACTAATAGTCGAATCAGTTAAAATTTCACCTAAGCATAGTTTTTAAAAAATAGATTTTTTTATATTTTACTTGTTCTTCTAACAAAAGAAAACCTTTTTTTTGTTTTTCTTTTTTCTTTTTTTTCTTCTAGAAATTAGGACGATTTTATTTGACAAAAGGCTATATATATAACGAAAACAAAGACATTTCATGTAAAAACTAATGCTTAGCAGCAGCATTAGTGGTCGAAATGGTACATTCGACTATGAGGTTCATAGTCGACTACGGTTCTCCGAATCGAATCGTCGAATCAGCCAATATTGCAGCTCACCCCTACTTACCACAGCCATAAACCGTCACCTCCACCTGCCTGGAGGCTCCACCTCATCCCTCCTCTGTACATGGTCCAAACCACCTCCATCCCACCTCCCTGACTCCAAAACACCCAACCTGTCCCATCCTATAACAGACTCCTAATCTTCCTCATCCTCACTACTCCCAATAAGAAACGGTTCATCCTCATACCTCTCCTCCTCCTCCTCCTCCTCCTCCTCAGCTTAACTGGAGTTGGATGTTGTTAACCTAAGCCTCCCCCGATGCCCCTCGAAAAGTGTCGGACCAGCACTGAGTATCCAGATACTTACACCCCTAAAGCCCAGGTTGCCAGGTTGTGGATTTATATTACATCACAATACAATGAATACAGAGCTCAACCCCTTTCAAGCTTCATATTAAAATGAAAGGGTTAAAGTTATTTTAAAATAACAAACTAAAACAAGGGGCGGCTTAGTGGTTTAGCACGTTCTCCTCTCAGCACTAGGGATTCCCGGTTCGAATCCCCATCTGGGTGGAGTTTCCATGTTCTCCCCGTGTCCGCGTGAGTTTCCTCCGGGTTCTCCGGTTTCCTCCCACAGTCCGAAAACATGGATCAAGTCAATTGAGTTCTCCAAATTGCCCCATATAGAGTGTGTCTGTGTGAGTGAGTGTGTGCCCAGCGATGGATTGGTGTCCTGTCCTGGGTCTATCTGCCCAGTGCCCGAAACCTGCGTTCTCCCCTGGATGGGCATGGGGAACCCCCCCGCCACCCTAACAGAGGATAAAGTTGAAGATAATGGATGGATGGAAATTAAAACAATGGCAGAAATAAATCCTCAGGCAGAAACAGATCTAAATGTGCTCTCACTTGCGTCTGTGTCATGTCTCCATGCTTTTCTCCCTCAACCTTACGGCAGAATTCCTTCACAGTGAATTTATAATGACTGTTTGGAGGTCAGTGATCCCGGTGCGCCACTCGACAATATCAGCCTATAGGCATTTCAATCTGCCAATCATTACTCCAGATTCATTTCTGGTTCTTGCAGTCTGCCTGCTGTGTAGGGCAGAATTCTCTAAAGGCGTCTGGAATAAAAAAAAACCCAGAATTTAACTTTTCATGATGTACAACTTGACCAGTACATATAATCCTGATTGCTTAATCACCTGCAGCAATATTACATCAAATCATATACAAGCCCTGGTCCTGTAAAGTCATTACCCAACAATAATGAGTATGGATTTGGGCAGCTCTGTTAGGAGGGAGATAGTCATTCTGCTGTCGGTAATATACGAATTCATCTACAGGCCAAAAAAAAGGAGGGGGGACTATCCTCACCATCCAGTGTGAGTGTGTGTGTGTGTGTGTGTGTGTGTGTGTACTTTAAGTGGTGTCTGTGGCGAATGTTAAAAGAAGACATGACAAGATATAATGAGAAGATTTTGCCTTGTGGCAACAGTGGGACATTTTAAACAGGACATCATTACTGTTTATGGAAAGAAAACACTGCATGTCCAAAGCATTAGACTGAAATCGTCACCGCTGTCAACCTTAAATCCTCCCTGTCTCTCTCTGTACAATCGCCTGAGTAGTTTGTGGGAAGAAAGTAGTTTGCTCTTCTAATAATGCTGTACGCTGAGTGGGTTAGGAGCTGCACCACTGTGTGGAGACACACACACACACACACACACGTATATATATATATATATTCATTCATTCATTCATTATCTTCTGCTTTATCCTCTATTAGGGTCGCGGTGAGGTTCCCCATACCCATCCAGGGGAGAACGTTTCGGGCGCTGGGCAGATAGACCCAGGACAGGACACCAATCTATCACTGGACACACACTCACTCACACAGACACACTCTATATGGGGCAATTTTGAGAATTCAATTGACTTGATCCATGTTTTTGGACTGTGGGAGGAAACCGGAGAACCCGGAGGAAACCCACGCAGACACGGGGAGAACATGGAAACTCCACCCAGATGGGGATTCGAACCGGGAATCCCTAGTGCTGAGAGGCGAACGTGCCAACCACTAAGCCACCGTGCCGCCTTATATACTGTTTATATATATATATATATATTCATTCATTCTTTCATTATCTCCCACTTTATCCTCTATTAGGGTCGCGGTGGGGTTCCCCATGCCCATCCAGGGGAGAACATCTCTGGCGCTGGGCAGATACACCCAGGACAGGGCGCCAATCCATCGCTGGGCACACACTCACTCACACAGACACACTCTATATGGGGCAATTTGGAGAATTCAATTGACGTGATCCATGTTTTTGGACTGTGGGAGGAAACCGGAGAACCCGGAGGAAACCCACGCGGACACGGGGAGAACATGGAAACTCCACCCAGATGGGGATTCGAACCGTGAATCCCTAGCACTGAGAGGCGACCGTGCCAAACCACTAAGCCATCGTGCCGCCATATATATATATATATATATATATATATATATATATATATATATATATATATATATATATATATATATATATATATATACACACACACACACACACACACACAGAGATTGATACGGGCGGCACGGTGGCTTAGTGGTTAGCACATACGCCTCTCAGAATCCCAATCTGGGTGGAGTTTCCATGTTCTCCCCGTGTCTGCGTGGGTTTCCTCCGGGTTCTCCAGTTTCCTCCCACAGTCCAAAAACAAGGATCAAGGTCAATTGAATTGGTCAATTGGAACCCCCCCCCCCCCACCAGTGACCCTAATAGAGGATAAAGCAGAAGATGATGGATAGATATATAAATACATACACACAAAGTCCACAATGGCGGCTCTGTGGAGGTATTATTTATTATTAAAATACTTTGAAAAGAGGACTAACTAATCATGCAGAGAGGCAGACAGATTACAGAATGTAACTCTAAAACTCTAAAACTCTAAAAGCCTGTCTGTCTGTCTGGTGAGTAAAGCTGATAAAATAAAGAATATGTTTTGAAATAATAATAATGATTTGGATGATGCGCCAGCCGGACATGTTATACAGCTGAAGCATAGTTCTGTATATCAGATCTGGAATACACACTGCACTGTTTCTTGCAGCTGAGGGTTAAAAACGTTAAATAAATAAAAGCATCATTTAAAACAAACATGATGAAGTGCAATCCTCTTCTCAAAGCTTTTTTTTTTTTTGTGCTGCCTGTTTCTCTCCTTCCTTATTTTCACTACGGAGCTTTAAAAGAGTGAGGTCCCTAAATATCAATGATGCAAGGAATGAGGTAAAAGAGCAACGGCGTGTTTAAAGATTAAACCTACACATGTGGGTTTTCGGAACAAGAAAGCCAGCGTGATGCTGGAAATGAGTTGGATGATGTCCGAGTTTTATATCGAGGTCAGCATGATTTTATTTTATAAACTGGTTCAATCAGGTTTAGAAAACTGCCTTATTTACATCCATCACCCACCACACACCACACCCTGGAGTCCATCCCCACATCCCCCCTGCGTCCACCCCGCGTCCACCAGCAGCTAAATTAACCCCATTATCAAACAAAGAGGAAAAAATTTAATAAACTGAAATAATATGGGGCGGCACGGTGGTTTCGCATGTTCTCCTCTCAGCGCTAGGGATTTCTCGGTTCGAATCCCAATCTGGGTGGAGTTTCCATGTTCTCCCCGTGTCCGCGTGGGTTTCCTCTTCCGGGTTCTCCGGTTTCCTCCCACAGTCCAAAAACATGGATCAAGTCGATTCTACTCCAGCACCGTCGAAAGCATCCTCACAGGGAACATCGTAACCTGGTTTGGGAACAGCACCCATCTGGACAGACTCTACAAAGGTCACTACAAAGGGTGGTATGTTCGGCCGAACGCACCATCCAAGTAGCGCTTCCAGACCTCCAGACCACCTACAGGAAGCGTGCTGGTCCAAAGCCAAAAAGATCGTTGAAGACTTCAGTCATTCTGACAACAAGTTCAAGTTCAAGTTCAAGTTATTTATTTATGGCGCGCTTTTTACAACAGTACATAGTCACAAAGCAGCTTTACAGAATGAAAAGCCTTTAAACCCCCAAAGAGCGAGCCGAAGCGACAGTGGCAAGAAAAAACTCCCTTTTATGTTGTTATTTAAGGAAGAAAACCTTGGGAGGACCAAGACTCAGTGGGGGACTCATCCTCCTTGAGCGGCCAGGCAGCAACAACAGTGTAGGACAGCCATGTGGAGATATTAAACAAAGCTCTTCACTCTGTCGCCATCAGGACGGCGTTTTCGTCTCCCGAAGGCAAACACAGAGAGGATGAGGAGGAGCTTCTTTCCAACGGCGATTGGGACCCTGAACCAGGACCAGACGGACATTTAACTTGAACCTGTAACCCTGCACTGCAATATTCGCACAAAAGAGCACAACCCACTTTTATAATTTCATTTGCACATTGTAAATACATACAGTAGTTAAATTTTATTTTATTTTTATTTATCTTTAATCTATCCTATTTTTTTTTATCCTGTTAAACAAATTTAATTTTCTGTGGACGGTGGCTTAGTGGTCAGCACGTTCGCCTCTCAGCACTAGGGATTCCCGGTTTAAATCCCCATCTGGGTGGAGTTTCCATGCTCCCCGTTCCACTTTCCTCCGGGTTCTCCGGTTTCCTCCCACAGTCCAAAAACATGGATCAAGTCAATTGAATTCTCCAAATTGCCCCCATAGAGAGTGTGTCTGTGTGAGAGTGTTTGCCCCGATAGATTCCCCCCTGGGTGTCTGCCCGGACGTTTTTCTCCCCCCCCGGGTTGGAAGATCCGAATGAATTGAATTTTCAGAGTCAAGAAAGAATTTCACTGCTGGCTGTACCATGTATAACTACGCATGTGACAATTCTGATTCTGATTGAATTCTCCAAATTGCCCCATATAGAGTGTGTCTGTGTGAGTGAGTGTGTGCCCAGCGATAGATTGGCGCCCTGTCCTGGGTCTGTCTGCCCAGCGACCGAGACGTTCTCCCCTGGAAGGGCATGGGGACCCCCCCCCCACGACCCTAATAGAGGATAAAGTGGAAGATAATGGATGGATTGATGGAGGGATGAAATAATATGATAAAAGTAATAAACAATTATTGCCCCAACCACTATAATCCCTCAAACAGTTGCTATAACCACTATAATCTCGAAATAAACAATTGCCACAACTACCATGATCCCTCGCAGGCAGAGAGTTATTATATCCTCCACATCAATAGTAAGAAATTTCTCCCAGGTTTCCATCATCTTCATCATTTTCGTTGCCAGCATAAAGTCATAATCCCACGGATTCTGATTAATCTGTACGGTGCAAAGTGCCACCGAAGCTTTACATGGGATTCTGGTGCTAATTGAAGGAGGTCTGAAGCGTCGCTCTGCTTTCGCCCTCTCTGCGGTTCTAATGGTGACAGAATCAGGGATGCTAACTGAGCCGTGCCTAATTGGAGTAATTCAACCACTTCAACCTCGGAGGAGAAAAAGATGTCAAAGCGAATTCATCTGTAATTAAATTGTCATTCAGGGTGAGTTTCCCGCTGGCCTCGTCTACTGCACAACTCCTCATAAACTCCAACATGGCTGAAATAATGAGTTTTAAATGAGTGGAGTCTGAAAACGCCACGTAGCTGACAGTGTGGCACAAGCGGCTATAGAGCCATGGTACGAGCAGCGATGGCAATTCTGTGTAGATGATGTTGATTTTGGGCGGCACGGTGGTTTTAGCATGTTCTCCTCTCAGCACTAGGGATTCCCGGTTCGCATCCCCATCTGGGTGGAGTTTCCATGTTCTCCCCGTGTCCGCGTGGGTTTCCTCCGGGTTCTCCGGTTTCCTCCCACAGTCCAAAAACATGGATCAAGTCAATTGAATTCTTCAAATTGCCCCATATAGAGTGTGAATGTGTGCGTGACTGTGTGCCAAGCGATAGATTGGCGCCCTGTCCTGGGTGTATCTGCCCAGTGCCCGAGACGTTCTCCCCTGGATGGGCATGGGGAACCCCACCGTGACTTTGTAGTTCTTCAATTGCAGACTGTAGTCCAGCTGTTTATCTACATGAGCAAATCTCTACATTTATTTGTTTTGTTAGGTTCTTTTGGATTGGATATGATTCAGCTGGACCAGATTAGATTGAAACTGGATTTCACTGGAATGTCTTAAATTGGATGGAATTTCATTGGACTTTTGGGATGTTTTTAAGTTTTCCTTAGTTAGGATTGGATTAAAATGTTCATTTAGTCTTGAACTGTACTCGACTGTAAATGATTTAATTGGATGAGATCTGACTTAAAGTGGAATAGTTTGGTTTTGACGTAATTGGATATGATAAGGCTGGATTAAAATATACATTTAATTTGGTTTGTTTGGTTGTGTAGTTTCAGATTGGACATGACTAAATTGGATCGGATCAGGTCGGGATTAACTGGGCTGGATTGAATTGACTTGGATTAGATTTGAATGGATTAGATTCAAGAGAATGGGATTGGATTCATTTAAGTAGTTTCATTTGTGCGGCATAAATGAATTTAAATTGGGAATTGGGAGTTTGGTTCCCCCTGCAGGACTTTATGAAAAGGTGGGAAAAAAATTAGTGTTTTTTTTTTTTTTGACAAACGGTAATTGGGTATAATTGAAAAAATTGGGTTTCACAGGAATGTCTTAAAATTGGATGAATTTCATTCGACTTTTGGGAATTTTTTTTAAGTTTTCCTTAGTTAGGATTGGTTAAAATGTTCATTTAGTCTTGAACTGTACTCGACTGTAAATGATTTAATTGGATGAGATCTGACTTAAAGTGGAATAGTTTGGTTTTGACGTAATTGGATATGATAAGGCTGGATTAAAATATACATTTAATTTGGTTTGTTTGGTTGTGTAGTTTCAGATTGGACATGACTAAATTGGATCGGATCAGGTCGGGATTAACTGGGCTGGATTGAATTGACTTGGATTAGATTTGAATGGATTAGATTCAAGAGAATGGGATTGGATTCATTTAAGTAGTTTCATTTGTGCGGCACGGTGGCTTAGTGGTTAGCACGTTCGCCTCTCAGCGCTAGGGATTCCCGGTTCGCATCCCCGTCTGGGTGGAGTTTCCATGTTCTCCCCGTGTCCGCGTGGGTTTCCTCCGGGTTCTCCAGTTTCCTCCCACAGTCCAAAAACATGGATCAAGTCAATTGAATTCTCCGAATTGCGCCATATAGAGTGTGAATGTATGCGTGACTGTGTGCCAAGCGATAGATTGGCGCCCCGTCCTGGGTGTATCTGCCCAGCTCCCAAGACATTCTCCCCTGGATGGGCATGGGGAACCCCCCCCACTGTTATTCATTCCAAAAGTTTTTTGTCTGCACACATTGTTTTGTACACATCAGCACAATGGCCTGTTTCTTCCGTGTGGCCGCTGTGAACTCTCTCCACCTTGGACGTCTCGCCACGGCTCATGTAGGCTGCACACCGACCGTCGACGCAACCGATTTTTAATCTAACACCCTCTCCACCCTTAAAAAGGCTTTGTTTTAAGCAGACAGCCGAGGAGCACAGTATCATGTGCGGAACTGACCCAGCATCAGCTCTGTCCCCTGATCCTGCCGACAATGTAACAAGGGGAGAGGACGACATCATTAATTCACGAGAGAGGCCAGATGACACGCCGCCCTCGGAGGACTGTAATTAAACTGACTGGCAAACAGAGCCGCTTGATAAATAATGAGATAAAGACCTACATGCTGAAAACATAGCACATTGTTCTCTATGGTTCTGTTTATATCTTGTTCTCGTCTCTTCTCCTAAATCCGACTTTAACCATTTTCCTTCATCTCTTTCATCCTCTGTCTTTAGCTTCCTTTCTGTCTGCGCATCAGTTGTCTTTTGTTCCGTCTATCTTTTGTTATTAGTCTTCATGCATAAGACTCTGGTGCCAGTGAGCAGCTCCCTTAATGATGGGCTGCTTCACCCCACATGATGGAGAGCGGGGTACCACAGGTCCCTCCTTCCTTCTGCTGTAAGATTTTACAATTACTACACCCGCAGTAGATCACACACACCTTAAACTAAATCCTCTACTAGAGTCATGGGGGTGGGGTGGGGGTCCCATGCATATCCAGGGAAGAAAGTTTTGGGTGCTGGGAGGTATGGGTGAGCTGCAATATTCGCTGATTCGACGATTCGATTCGGAGAACCGTAGTCGACTACGAACCTCATAGTCGAATGTACCATTTTGACCACATGGGGGCGCCCATGGCTGCTGCTAAGCATTAGTTTTTACATGAAATGTCTTTGTTTTCGTTATATATATAGCCTTTTGTCAAATAAAATCATCCTAATTTTTAGGTTTTTCCTTTGAAGTGGAAAAAAGTCCAGAACGGGGATCCCATTTACGGTGCTCTAGAAAAACAAGTAAAATATAGCCGCAAGCAGCGATTAGCGGGGTTCAAGCGGCTATGGACAGTCTGGACAACATGGCAGTAGGAACATACATATATAGCTCCCCCTCTGTCCAATCGGCGTCGAAATCGGGGGGTTTGTAAAGAGTGCGTAGAAGTACAGAGTAGTGAAGTTTAAGAGTCATCGGTCAACGGGAAGGGCATGAAAGGCCTGTTGACAGCGGTTTGGCTAATGGCGGTCGTAAACTTTGGGGGATGTAGTCGCATTTTGGATATCTGTTAGAGACTGGACAGAAGATGATGTATGTTGAGTTTGAGCTCAATCGCATATACGGTTAGTGAGAAACTGATATGTAGCTTTCATAGCGCCACCTATGGACAGAAGTGCGCCAAATTTCTTTGACGTCCTCAGGGACTGATGCTGAATGTTTGTGTGAAGTTGTAGAAGGTTTGACTGAAGCATGTTTGAGTTACAGATTTTTGAATGAAGGATGAATTAATTTGAATTATGACATATAGCGCCATCTTGTGGTGAAATTTTAACTGATTCGACTATCACTCGACTATAGGGAAAATCTGACGAATCAGATTCGACTATGAAAATCCTTTGTTGAATACACCCCTACTGGGAGGACACACCCCAGGAGAGGGTGTCAAGCCATTGCTGTGCACACACACACACACACACACACACACACACACACACACACACACACACACTCTAAAACAGGGATTTAGATAGGGGTATTTTCGAGCAGCCATTCACATTAAACCCACGCTTTTAGACTGTGGGAGGAAACCAGAGAACCTGGAGAACACTCACAAGGACACGAGGAGAACAGGACGTGATAACGAGGAGAATGTGGATGTGCTTACCACTTTGGGCGTAGAGGAAAAATGATGTGGGGGGGGAGGAGTGGAGTGGAGGTGAAACCGAGGAGCATTTAAAGGCGTATCAATTAAAATAATTAAATAATTATAAATTAATGGCGGCACGGTGGCTTAGTGGTTTTAGCATGTTCTCCTCTCAGCGGTTCGAATCCCAATCCGGGTGGAGTTTCCATGTTCTCCCCGTGTCCGCGTGGGTTTCCTTCCACAGTCCAAAAACCTGTATCAAGTCAATTGAGTTCTCCAAATTGCCCCATATAGAGTGTGTCTGTGTGAGGGAGTGAGTGTGTGCCCAGTGATGGATTGGCGCCCCGTCCTGGGTATATCTGCCCAGCGCCCGAAACGTTCTCCCCTGGATGGGCATGGGGAACCCCGCCCCCCAACGGCCCTAATAGAGGATAAAGCGGAAGATGATGGATGGATACCTCGGGGTTGGCGGCACGGTGGCTTAGTGGTTTAGCATGTTCTCCTCTCAGCACTATGGATTCCGGGTTCAAATCCCAATCTGGGTGGAGTTTCCATGTTCTCCCCGTGTCCGCGTGGGTTTTCCTCCGGGTTCTCCGGTTTCTTCCCACAGTCCAAAAACATGGATCAAGTCAATTGAGTTCTCCAGATTGCCCCATATAGAGTGTGTCTGTGTGAGTGAGTGAGTGTGTGCCCAGCGATAGATTGGCGCCCCGTCTTGGGTGTATCTGCCCAGCACCCGAAACGTTCTCCCCTGGATGGGCATGGGGAACCCCCCCCACCGCGACCCTATTAGAGGACAAAGTGGAAGATAATGGATGTATGGAATTATAAATTAATGTGCAGGCTGTATGAATCGAGGAAATTTGTTCCAATGGGAGAGAGAGTATGCAGCGGCGACAGTAACGTGGAGTGATACCCCTCCTGTGTGAGCTCCATGGACGACCGGTGGAATGGGAGGTTCCTCTGCCATCGGGACACAAGGTGGCTATACGCTGGAGAGCGGATGTTGTTAGAGCCGTGTGCATAAAGGCAGAAAGATGGAGATGCTGTGATCTCTCTCTCTACCCAGGTCAGGTTCGGGTCTCGCCTCGGTCCAGCAACGACCCCCGCAGGGGTTGTTCTTTCCATTCCGCCCTTGCAACAGTATCATCCATCCATCCATCCATTATCTCCCGCTTTATCCTATATATATTAGGGTCGGGGGGGGGGGTGGGGTGGGGGTAGACACACTCTATATGGGGCAATTTGGAGAATTCAGTTGGCTTGATCCATGTTTTTAGACTGTGGGAGGTAAACCGGAGAACCCGGAGGAAACCCACGCGGACACGGGGAGAACATGGAAACTCCACCCAGATTGGGAATCCCTAGTGCTGAGAGGCGAACGTGCTAACCACTAAGCCACCATGCAACAGTATCATATCATATCATATCATATCCTGAGCTGACTGTATCCTATCCCATCCTATCTGACCTTTATCTCTATTTGATTTCATTTCGTTCAGTTTTTGCATTTGACTGCATGTTCTGAGTCTCCATCTGTCTTCATCTCTCTTTTCCTGTCTCTCTGCCCACCTTTAAATCATCCTCTAATGCCTCTCACTCCACGTTAACCATCTGTCCTTCAGCCATTTTATTCGATCAGCTTCCCTAACTCATTTGTTTCTGTCTGTCTGTCCATCCGTCTGTATAACGCTCTCATTTTGCCCGTCTTTCTCTTCTTCACAACGTTTTCCTTTTTAACGTTCAGGCTCCTTCACTCAGTTTTCTCTCTCTGTCTCTTTGTGTGTCTGTCTTCATTCTTCACACACCGTCTTTATCACTTTTTCCGTCTGTCTCTGTTCTTTCTTTGTTATTATCGCCTCCTTTCTGTCTTACTCTCGCTCTCTATCGGTCTGCAGTCATATTCCATTTCTTTTTGTGATCTGTTTGTCGCCTTCTCTCTCCTCTGTCTTTACCTTTATATCTAAGGTGTTGTGTGTGTGATTGTGTGTGTGTACAACATTTTAATTAACAAATCTGTCTCAGCAATAGGGGAATGTGAGGAGGGAAAAAGGGCAAACTGACAAAGAGCAAGTTTAATGATACGAAGCCTTTGTGAAAGAGCAAAACTGATAAAACAGATGGACAGTTTATTAGTAAGACTCAGTGGTGCATGACTACACGTCTGGAGGGTCAAGAATTACCAGAGAAGCGTGCTGACCGTCACAGAATGAACGTTTTAACCCTCACATGAAGGAACATCTATTAGAATACCTGTGAAATCTTTCAAAAGTAAATTCAATTCCAATAAAGGTGATGTTTAAATATCGACTGAGTTACTGAACAGAGCTGTCAGCGGGGATTTTAATGTTCACCCCACATTAATCTGCTTCATCTTACTTAGTTAAAGAAAGTCATTTGTAAATTAACTGATCTAATTAACGTATCACTAAAGTTGACCTTTAAAGAGTGCTGTGTGTAAAAAAACCAGTATGGCACCAACAATCATACCAACTGCTCCGGTTTCCACAGAAACTACAGTATGGACCTTTTTTAGCACACATCATCCAAATCAGCTTCAATTACATCTTCATATAGTTCATAGAGATGGACTTTGTAGTTCTGCAGTAACAGATTGTTCATAGAGATGGAAGTTCTGCAGTAACAGATTGTTCATATAGATGGGTTTTGTAGTTCTGCAGTAACAGATTGTTCATATAGATGGACTTTGTAGTTCTGCAGTAACAGATTGTTCATAGAGATGGACTTTGTAGTTCTGCAATAACAGATTGTTCATAGAGATGGACTTTGTAGTTCTGCAATAACAGATTGTTCATAGAGATGGACTTTGTAGTTCTGCAGTAAGATTGTTCATATAGATGGACTTTGTAGTTCTGCAATAACAGATTGTTCATATAGATGGACTTTGTAGTTCTGCAGTAACAGATTGTTCATAGAGATGGACTTTGTAGTTCAGCAATAACAGATTGTTCATAGAGATGGACTTTGTAGTTCTGCATTAACAGATTGTTCATAGAGATGGACTTTGTAGTTCTGCAATAACAGATTGTTCATATAGATGGACTTTGTAGTTCTGCAGTAAGATTGTTCATAGAGATGGATTTTGTTTAACAGATTGTTCATAGAGATGGACTTTGTAGTTCTGCAGTAACAGATTGTTCATAGAGATGGACTTTGTAGTTCTGCAATAACAGATTGTTCATATAGATGGGTTTTGTAGTTCTGCATTAACAGATTGTTCATATAGATGGGTTTTGTAGTTCTGCATTAACAGATTGTTCATAGAGATGGACTTTGTAGTTCTGCAGTAACAGATTGTTCATATAGATGGACTTTGTAGTTCTGCAGTAACAGATTGTTCATAGAGATGGACTTTGTAGTTCTGCAGTAACAGATTGTTCATAGAGATGGACTTTGTAGTTCTGCAATAACAGAATGTTCATAGAGATGGACTTTGTAGTTCTGCAGTAACAGATTGTTCATATAGATTCACTTTGTAGTTCTGCAGTAACAGATTGTTCATATAGATGGACTTTGTAGTTCTGCAATAACAGAATGTTCATAGAGATGGACTTTGTAGTTCTGCAGTAACAGATTGTTCATATAGATTCACTTTGTAGTTCTGCAGTAACAGATTGTTCATATAGATGGACTTTGTAGTTCTGCAATAACAGATTGTTCATATAGATGGGTTTTGTAGTTCTGCAGTAACAGATTGTTCATATAGATGGACTTTGTAGTTCTGCAGTAACAGATTGTTCATAGAGATGGACTTTGTAGTTCTGCATTAACAGATTGTTCATAGAGATGGACTTTGTAGTTCTGCAATAACAGATTGTTCATAGAGATGGACTTTGTAGTTCTGCAATAACAGATTGTTCATAGAAATGGACTTTGTAGTTCTGCAGTAAGATTGTTCATAGAGATGGACTTTGTTGTTCTGCAATAACAGATTGTTCATGGAGATGGACTTTGTAGTTCTGCAGTAACAGATTGTTCATAGAGATGGACTTTGTAGTTCTGCAGTAACAGATTGTTGTTCATTTGTTACTCTACGTGCTTTGTTAAGTTCTTACATTGTTATTTATGGGTCACATTCTCAGTGCTGCACTGACAGTGATGTGGAGCTGAAGTGTTGCACTGATTCAAGTGGATCAGACAGTGTGGTTCCACCCGGTTTGGTTAGTGGATTACTGTCAGCCCAGCAGTGACATTAAGATGCTTGTACCAAAGTAGTACCATAGCAGTACCAGAGAATTACCAGAGAATTACCAGAGTATTACCAGAGTATTAGCAGAGCTGATAATCATCTACCACTCCAAAAGCAGCTGAGCTGCATGATGCTTACCAACCTCTTCCACCTGTACCAGAGCAGAACCGGAGCAGAACCAGAGTATTACCAGAGAAGAAAATCATCTACCACTCCAAAAGTTCTTCTAAACATCAGCGATCAGAGTAACAGGGACTAACAGGATCTATAAAGTAAGTTGAACTGATAATAAAACATGGTCAATGAGTTTACAAACCAGGAGGGGCAGACATTCTTTAAGTACAATTAGATTTGCATAATGTGACTTTAATTTCTGGATTCTGACTGATTCAAACTCAACCGGTTGTTTTTTTTAACATCAGGGTCCCGAACCCCTCACATCTCCCCTCACAGTTCAAATAGAATGATATGAAAGTGAACAGCTCAGTGTCCGTGCTTCGGAGACTGAGAGCGATGCGGTTTTGATCATGTGTATTAGTATTCATGAGATCTTGAGAAAGTGGAATATTTGAGTTAAAGCTGGTGCTTATTTTTGGGAAGTGGGGGATGGCACGGAGGTAAATGGGCTGATCAGAGAAGCTTATTAGAGAAAAGAGCAGCACATGAGAGGAAGGGGGCGGCTGGATATGCCCCTCCTCATTTCCTCTAATATGTCTATTTACCGGGGATTTAACACAAAAATCTGCTTTAATTTGTCAAGATGATTGTTTAGGGATTAGATTGGAGTGATGCCGCTTATGACTGATCTATAATTATAAGTTTAAGCTGTTTACTTTGAGGCCAGAGATGGTGGGATGTCAGTTCTAACAGAGAAGGCCATTTTAGGATTGACTGTGTGTGTGTGTGTGTGTGTGTGTGTGTGTGTGTGTGTGTTTAAAGTGCCCGATGCTTTCAAAACTCATTGGATAGTCTGACGCATGTCGAGGGAAAAGGCTGTTAAAATGAGCCTCTTCTGAAAAAGCATCTGATCTCACCCCTCACTGTGAATATGATTGGTCAGTAAACACAACGACAGGAGGCGGCAGCGCTGACACTTTGCTTACTTTATACGGCTGCAGATGAAAAGCGTGTAAGAGTGCAGATGGTAGATGCGAAGACGACCCAGAGTCAAGACCACACTCACGATTTTGATCAATTTTGACCAAATGGATCCAAATAGTAAAAACAGAGGCAGTGTGTCGAACGTCAAAATGTTACATTTACATTTAGTCATTCAGCAGACGCTTTTATCCAAAGCAAATGAGAACATCACAAGTCAGAAGCCATGGAGAAAACCAACTATACTGTAAATTCATCAAACCTGATTGTTATTCGATACTGCGCCCCCCCCCCCTTTTTTTATTTTTTCTACAACAGGTATTTGTTAAAGAGATGTGTCTTCAGTAGTTTCTTAAAACTGTTTAGAGATTCTGCCTTACGGACAGAGTTGGGAAGATGGTTCCACCATATTGCAGTGGTGAACACCACGGAGTGAGAATGAGCTCCTCGGTGAGGTGGAACCACCAGGCGGCGATCATCACTGGAGCGAAGTGAACGAATCAGAGTGTATTTTGAAAAGATAGAGTGAAGGTAAGAGGGGGAAGATCCAGAAATGGTTCTGTAGGCCAGAGTCAGTGACTTGTACTGAATGCAGCAGCTACAGGGAGCCAATGGAGGGACACGAGTAATGGAGGGACTTGGGGGTTAATCACGAGTTCAGGAGTTCTTGGGGGTTAAACACAAGTCGGGCTGCAGAGTGTTGAATCAGTTGAAGAGTTCTGATTGTGGAAGCTGGGATACCGGCAAGTAGCGCATTACAATAATCAAGCCGGGATAGGACCTAGGGCTTGAACAAGCAGTTAGGTAGCATGTTCAGTCAAAAAGGGTCTGATCTTCCTTATGTTGTAAAGAAGGAATCTGCAGGAGCGGGCGGTTTTGATAACATGATCAGTAGGGCTGTATTCAACTAAAGATTTTCATAGTCGAATCTGATTCGTCAGATTTTCCCTATAGTCGACTGATAGTCGAATCAGTTAAAATTTCACCACAAGATGGCGCTAAGGGCGTAGTTTTTTAAAAAATATATTTTTTTATATTTTACTTGTTTTTCTAACAAAAGAAAACCTTTCTTTTTTTGTTTGTTTTTTCTTTTTTTTTTTTTCGTGTGTCTGCGTTTTCAGCTCCCATTTATGTGTTCTGCGCTGGGGAAGCACCGCATGCACAAACGCTCTCCGAGGTAAATGCTGCGTCATGCATGGTACTAATAGCAGCATCACCTGAGGTATGGAGAGGTATGTAGACTTGTAGAGGTCACATGCTCATCCAAAGTACGAGATGTCAGATATCCACCTGAACTGAGGTCCATTATTCCTTCATTATCTTCTGCTTAATCCTCTACTAGGGTCACATGCTCATCCAGGGGAGAACGTTTCAGGTGCTGGGCAGATACAACCAGGACAAAGTGCCAGTCTATCACTGGCAGACTCACGTACAAAGACGCACACAATATATGGGGCAATTAAGATCATTTAATTTACCTTGAATCCATGTTTTTGCACTGTGGGAGGAAACCGGAGAACCCGGAGGAAATCCACGCGGGCACGGGGAGAACATGGAAACTCCACCCAGATTGGGATTCGAACCCGGAATCCATAGTGCTGAGAGGCGAACGTGCTAAACCACTAAGCCACCGTGCCGCCAACTCCGAGGTAACCATCCATCCATCATTTCCGCTTTATCCTCTATTAGGGCCGCGGGGAGGAGGGGGGGGGGTTCCCATGCCCATCCAGGGGAGAACGTCTCGGGTGCTGGGCAGATACACCCAGGACAGGACGCCAATCCATCACTGGACACACACTCACTCACACAGACACACTCTATATGGGGCAATTTGGAGAATTCAATTGACTTGATCATGTTTTTGGACTGTGGGAGGAAACCGGAGAACCCGGAGGAAACCCACGCAGACACAGGGAGAACTTGGAAACTCCACTCAGATTGGGATACGAACCGGGAATCCCTAGCGCTGAGAGGAGAACGTGCTAACCACTAAGCCACCATGCCGCCAACTACGAGGTATATTAAATGTATTTGTTATGTTTATTGAAGGGGCACATAAAGAGTGTGTTCGTGTGTGTTTGTGTGAGTGAGTGTGTGCCCAGCGATGGATTGGCGTCCTGTCCTGGGTCTATCTGCCCAGCGCCCGAGACGTTCTCCCCTGGATGGGCATGGGGAACCCCACCGCGACCCTAATAGAGGATAAAGCGGAAGATATTGGATGGATGGATGTTTAAATACATTGAATAAACTGATATGTGACAGCGTGACTATTTTAACCTGGCAGTGTGTGACACCTCTGTTGGTACAAACAGATCAGATTAATTAATTAAGACAAAGAGAAACCAAATGGATGGAATACTTACAGAGATCTGATTAAATAGCTGCGTTATCACATCATCTTAAGCTGTTGCTATCTGAGTGGGATGTCATGTTTATATCAATCACTGTGGCCCCCGGAGCCTCCGTCTCCATCACGGTGTCCTTCATGGGCGTTCGCGTCTCAAACATCAGCAGAACAAAAAGATTTCAGGACGTATTTTCATTAAGAAGCAATCATCCTGACAAGTCACCCACGTAGACCAATATCCTCAGCACCAGCTCTTTGGATTCTCACAAGCAACAAGTTCTGTGTAATCTTCAATCCCAGATCTAATCTTTATTTCCATCTGTTGTGTGACTGCCAGCCATTTTATTATCTTTCAACTTGGAAAAGGACACGGTCCTAACTTTTTGGATTAAAGGACAGAAGTTAGAGGAAGGCTTAGTTGTCAGCATGTTCTCCTTTCATCGCTAGCGTTCCCGGTTCGAATCCCCATCTGGGTAGAGTTTCCATGTTCTCCCCGTGTCCGCGTGGGTTTCCTCCGGGTTCTCCGATTTCCTCCCACAGTCCAAAAACATGGATCAAGTCAATTAAGTTCTCCAAATTGCCCCATATAGAGTGTGTCTGTGTGAGTGAGTGTGTGCCCAGCGATAGATTGGCGCCCTGTCCTGGGTCTATCTGCCCAGCGCCCGAAACGTTCTCCCCTGGATGGGCATTGGGAACCCCCCCCCCCCCCGCGACCTTAATAGAGGATAAGATGATGGATAGATGATGGAGCGGAAGATGATGGATGGATGGTTACCTCGGAGTTGGCGGCACGGTGGCTTAGTGGTTTAGCATGTTCTCTTCTCAGCACTAGGGATTCCCGGTTCGAATCCCCATCTGGGTGGAGTTTCCATGTTCTCCCCGTGTCCGCGTGGCCAAATTAAAGACAAAAATACATCGGGTACATGATGTTTTGTATATCCATATCATAAACAGGGCGGCACGGTGGCTTAGTGTTTAGCACTAAGGATTCCCTAGGGATTCCCGGTTCGAATCCATATCTGGGTGGAGTTTCCATGTTCTCCCCGTGTCCGCGTGGCTTTCCTCCGGGTTCTCCGCTTTCCTCCCACAGTCCAAAAACATGGATCAAGTCAATTAAGTTCTCCAAATTGCCCCATATAGAGTGTGTCTATGTGAGTGAGTGTGTGCCCAGTGATAGATTGGCGTCCTGTCCTGGGTGTATTTGCCCAGCACCTAAAACGTTCTCCCCTGGATGGGCTCCGGGTTCTCCCTCCGGGTTCTCCGGTTTCCTCCCACAGTCCAAATACATGGATCAAGTCAATTGAATTCTCCAAGTTGCCCCATATAGAGTGTGTCTGTGTGAGTGAGTCCCGAGACGTTCTCCTCTGGATGGGCATGGGGAACCCCCCCCGCGAACCTAATATAGGATAAAGCGGAAGATAATGGATGGATGGGACAGAAGTTAGTGGAGTTAATTTTAACAACAATAATTATATGTTTGCATAATATGTTAATTAGTGGGTGGCACGGTGGCGTAGTGGTTAGAACGTTCGCCTCTCAGTGCTGGGGATCCAGGTTTGAATTTTGATCTGGGTGGAGCTTCCATTTCCTCCTCGTTTCCGCGTAGGTTTCTGTCAGGTTCTCCGGTATCCTCCCACAGTCTAAAAACATGGAATTAATTGTGAAAGTGGCTGCTCTAAATTGCCCCATATATAGTGTGTATGTGAGAGTAAGTGTGTGCCCAATGAGAGATTGGCACCCTGTCCAGGATGCATCTGCCCAGCGCCCACAATGTTCTCCCCGATATGGGCATGGGGAACCCCCACAACACTAGTTTTGAGTGGAAGATAATGAGATGAGACGAGATGTTAATTAGTTGACATGCATACAGACCTTGGGGTCATGTACCGCTCATGATTGTTGATTTAAACATGGGGGGGGGGGGCATAACGGAGGGACCCAGTTCTGATAATTGTGAGCTAAGGAGGTGTAGCTTGCACAAAGAGGATGGTGAAGGATTAGATCAGATGTATTTACGCATTACATTTATAGAGTATTTTGCTGATAAATACCATAAATACACCTGACTGTGGGTAGAACTGAGAGCTAAGCCCCCCTTATACACACATGAGGAGAACATACAAAAGCCCCAAAAGAGGGCTCCCTGGTGCCCACCCAGGAAAACGAACCCAAGACTTTCTCGCCGTAAGACGAGAGCGCTACCCACTGTGCCACCGTGCTGTTCGAGTAGGACAGCCACTAAAATTGTCATTGTCACCAGAATACTAATCAGTTACCATGGTTACCACACTAGTTCCTGTTTTTCCACCGAGAAATACATGAGCCCATTTTGAGCTGCGCTCGCACCGTACCACTTACAATTCCACACTGGCTTTCAGGCTTGTTTTTTATTTTGACTCAAGTCGCTTTGTTGTTGTTGTTGCTTTTTCCTCTGCCGTATACGTCGATATCTTGCCCTTGACGTGTCTCTGTGAAGTCTTAGAGTTTCACTTTTATAAACTGCGTATATGAAACAGTCCTTTAGACTAAAAAACTAGATCAGAACGACCTCAGACTTAATGCTGAAATCCTACACGGCATGAACAATGGAGTGCGCTGTCTGTTAATGCTCAATGAATTGTTAGGAAGTGGGCGTGTCTCACCTAAAAACATAACACTGAACCACCAGACGCAAAGGGTTTGAAAAGTTAAATCTCATCATTTGAAATAAACATAAGAAATAAATATATATTTTCTCACCATACACTGCGCTTGACGATGCACCTGCAACCTCTACAAACCAAAACACACAGGTGGCGCTACACTTACTATCGTGCATGTGCAGGGGCTTCACCTTAAAGACTCTCTCTCTCTCTCTCTCTCTCTCTCTCTCTCTCTCTCTCTCTCTCTCTCTCTCTCTCTCTCTATATATATATATATATATTCGATTCAAGATTGAAGAAAATTTTATTATCATTTATATCACATGTGGTACATGAGACAAACCGAAATTATGGGTCACGGACCCCGATCACCCTGTTCTATTAAAGTTAGATTTAAATTTAAAGAAGAAATGAGAGAAATTTAGTATATGGATATAAAAAATATAATAGGATGTACAACTATGAATGTATATTCATTCATTCATTATCTCCCGCTTTATCCTCTATTATCCTCCCCATCCAGGGGAGAACGTCTCGGGCGCCGGCCAGATAGACCCAGGACAGGGCGCCAATACATCACTGGACACACACTTACTCACACACACACACTCTATATGGGGCAATTTTGAGAATTCAATTGACTTGATCCATGTATTTGGACTGTGGGAGGAAACCGGAGAACCCGGAGGAAACCCACGCAGACACGAGGAGAACATGGAAACATCCACCCAGATGGGGATTCGAACCGGGAATCCCTAGTGCTGAGAGGAGAACATGCCAAACCACTAAGCCACCGTGCTGCCTTAGTTGAATATCCTATATTAAATTTATAGTTATAGTTGTAGTTGTATATTTTATATTATATATATATACATTTATAGCGGCACGGTGGCTTAGTGGTTAGCATGTTCTCCTCTCAGCACTAGGGATTCCCGGTTCGATTCCCCATCTGGGTGGAGTTTCCATGTTCTCCCCGTGTCTGCGTGGGTTTCCTCTGGGTTCTCCGGTTTCCTCCCACAGTCCAAAAACATGGATCAAGTCAATTGAATTCTAAAAATTGCCCCATATAGTGAGTGTCTGTGTGAGTGAGTGTGTGCCCAGCGATGGATTGGCGCCCTGTCCTGGGTCTATCTGCCCAGCGCCTGAGATGTTCTCCTCTGGATGGGCATGGGGAACCCCACCGCGACCCTAATAGAGGATAAAGCGGGAGATAATGAATGAATGATATTCAACTATAAACAAAAAAAAAAAAAAAAAAAAAAAAAAAAACAAAAAAAAAAAAAAAAAAAAAAAAAAACAAAAAAAATATATATATATATATATATATATATATATATATATATATATATATATATATATATATATATACACACACACATATACAGTATGTATATAGTATCAAGTTACAGTGTAGTTGGTTTTCTCCATAACTTCTGACTTGTAATGTTCTCATTTGTAAATCGCTTTGGATAAAAGCGTCTGCTAAATGACTAAATGTTAATGTAAATGTAAATGTATGTTTATGGTTGAATATCCTATATTATATTTATAGTTATAGTTGTGTGTGTGTGTGTGTGTATATATATATATATATATATATATATATATATATATATATATATATATATATATATATATATATATATATATATATATATACATACACACACACACACACACACACACACACACACACACACACACACACAGTATATATAATTACAGAAATATAAAGTAAAAGGATGCTTACTGTCTTGGGCATCAGCAGCTGGATCGAGCACAATGAGACACTAGGGGGAGTCCCTGTCCACCATAGATGCTTGAATAATGACCTGCCTGCAAAGACCGAGTCTTTTTTGCAGGTATCGTTAATGGTTAGAGACCCGTGGGTGAGTGTAACAGCCAGTTTCACTCTCGGCCCGACTTTCGACCAATAAGTGTTCTGATGCATCAGCTGTGAAGTGAAAACATGGATTAATCCGAGCCCATGATCACAACAGGCGCCACTCACACCGCTGAGCACAAACCGTGGCTTTCACACAACATGACTGTGAACCCTCACACATGATCACATTCACTTAGAACCACTGATTAATCGCATTTAACATATTTCAGGGATTAATTAAAACGTCTTCATATCATTGATGGTTCCATTAGAGCCAGGAGGTAAAATACAAATTGGTTCCAACAATGGTTGGAACTGAAGAGGCGTCAGAACGCTTTCTGACATTGTTCTGAAAAGACTTCTCAGGTCATGAGCCATTGGAGTGCAGTGAACAGAAACTCCACTATCCTTTTAGCTAACATCAGGCTTCTCAGCATGACATTTACAAAGGCTGTTGAATGCATCAGGGGAAAATCCTGTCAATTGGAAAATCTTATACTCCATGCCGAGGACAAAACCCTTCTCTCTCTCGTGAACTTCGCCTTTGCATAGCAGAGATCAAATCTGACAGCTTTTGACTTCATTCTGGAGCTTTTTGGATCACGTTGCTATGGTTTCTTCATGTATTCGTTCATCAGCAACAATTCGTTCATCAACATGTGGGACTTCACATTTGCAAAGTCAATCATCCTGTGTTTTATGGCATAGTTTGGAAACAAGGTACTAAAATCAGAATCTGTCTCAGGATCTGGGTCATGAAGGATCTGAGAGGAAAGAGAAAAAGCCACTGCGGGGATCCGGCGCAGGACATGTCTCATGTTTCATAAACACACCCCTCAGTGCAAAATCTCGATAAGCTGATTCACCTCCCAGCGTGTTTTTAAGAGTTGGGTGAGAACCCGGGTGTCAATGCGGCGACCAAATGACAAGCGTTACACAGGAGGCAGCCAGGGGTCAGGATTAAACCTGGAACATTCTGCTGTGTGCATCACTTCATAGTGCAGAAGCTGGATGCCATGGACATTTGAAAGTCTCGTCTGTGGGGTGTCACTGCTTCAGAACGGATTGCAATGGCACTAGTGATGTCAAACAGGATTATGCTGTATGCCTCGTCAAAAGTGCTTCAAAAAGCCACACAGAATGAGGTTCTAAAAGCCTGAAGCATTGTGAGTTCAGCACTCCAGCAGCAGGTTTTTAGGCATCCAGCAGGATGGAGAGTTGGGGCTTTGATACAGTTTGAATGTCTCTGCAGTATACAAGCATTTTAACTATTGCAGACCATCCGGCCATATTGTTCCCGTTTGTAGTTCTATAATAACATACTGTGAGATGATATCTATGGCAGATGGGATTTCTGCTCTAGTGCTGCATTCGTGAATTGTTCCACCTATGGATGCATTTGAAGACCATTCATTCATTCATTATCTCCCGCTTTATCCTCTATTAGGGTCGCGGTGGGGTTCCCCATGCCCATTCAGGGGAGAACGTCTCGGGCGCTGGGCAGATAGACCCAGGACAGGGCGCCAATCCATCGCTGGGTACACACTCACACACTCAAACACACTCTATGGGGCAATTCAGAGAACTCAATTAACTTGATCCATGTTTTTTGGACTGTGGGAGGAAACCGGAGAACCCGGAGGAAACCCACGCGGACACGGGGAGAACATGGAAACTCCACCCAGATGGGGATTCGAACCGGGAATCCCTAGCGCTGAGAGGAGAACATGCTGACCACTAAGCCACTGTGCCACCCATTTGAAGACCAATCCAGACCAATTATCGATCCCAGCACTCAGCCTTAAAAAGCTCAGAGTTCCAGCATCCAGCCATGGTTTTGCTATAGCAGTCTTCATGGAGTCGTGTCCATGGTTTGCATGTTCAGTCGCCTCTCTAGCAATCGTCAGAAATGTTCTACCGTTTCCGTGTCCTTCCCTTGAGCAGTACCAGAACACCTTTTGTTGTCATTCCGCTCACCATTTGGTCATTTGCTCCTTTAGCCGACGCTTTCATCCAAAGTGACTTACAAGGTGAGCACAGGGTTCATCACAACATCCCTGGAGCAATGAGGGTTAAAGGTCTTGCTCAAGGACCCACACTGGTAACTTCAGTGGACCTGGGATTTGAACCTCCAACCTTCAGATTGATAGCCCAACACCCTAACCACTAGGGCTGTATTCAACTAAAAATTTTCATAGTCGAATGTGATTCGTCAGATTTTCCCTATAGTCGACTGATAGTCGAATCAGTTAAAATTTCACCACAAGATGGCGCTAAGGGCGTAGTTTAAAAAAAAAAAAATATATATTTTTTTATAGTTTACTTGTTTTTCTAACAAAAGAAAACCTTTTTTTTTGTTTTTGTTTTTTCTTTTTTTTTCTAGAAATTAGGATGATTTTATTTGACAAAAGGCTATATATATAACGAAAACAAAGACATTTCATGTAAAAACTAATGCTTAGCAGCAGCCATGGGCACCCCCATGTGCTCAAAATGGTACATTCGACTATGAGGTTCATAGTCGACTACGGTTCTCCGAATCGAATCGTCGAATCAGCGAATATTGCAGCTCACCCCTACTAACCACTGAGCTACCACACCCTCACCGCCAGCTGTATGTTTTGAGTGGCGTGCAGTAAGTCGTTAACCCCTTCCTCATTGATGGTTAGAGCAGCGCAGCTCACGAACTACAACATGCAAATGTTTACCAAAGACTTAATAAGACAGATTCGGGATCATTACATAATAATAATAATCAAAATAATCATTACATAATCATAACAACTACTGAAGATGCATCTTTTTAACAAACATCTGTTATAGGGAAAAAATGGGGGGGGTGCAGGATCAGATAATTAAGTTTGATAATTCTACAGTGTGGCGGCATGGTGGTTTTGCATGTTCTCCTCTCAGCGCTAGGGATTCCCGGTTCGAATCCCAATCTGGGTGGAGTTTCCATGTTCTCCCCGTGTCCGCGTGGGTTTCCGCCGGGTTCTCCGCTTTCCTCCCACAGTCCAAAAACATGGATCAAGTCAATTGAGTTCTCCAAATTGCCCTATATAAAGTGTGTATGAGTGAGTGAGTGTGTGTCCAGCGATGGATTGGTGCCCTGTCCTGGGTGTATCTGCCCAGCGCCCAAAACGTTCTCCCCTGGATGGGCATGGGGAACCCCCCCCCACGACCCTAATAGAGGATAAAGCGGGAGATAATGGATGGATGAATGAATTCTACAGTGCAGCTGGTTTTGTTCATAACTTCTGACTTGTGGTGTTCTCATTTGTAGGTCGCTTTGGATAAAAGCGTCTGCTGTATGACTAAATATAAATGTAAATATCCAGCCATCCATTATCTTCCACTTTATCCACTTCTAGGGTCGTGGGGGGGTTCCCCATGCCCATCCAGGGGAGAACGTTTCAGACGCTGGACAGATACACCCAGGACAGGGCGCCAATCTATCGCTAGGCACACACTCACTCACACAAACACACTCTATATGGGGCAATTTGGAGAACTCAGTTGACTTGATCCATGTTTTTTGACTGTGGGAGGAAAGCGGAGAACCCAGAGGAAACCCACGCGGACACGGGGAGAACGTAATGTAAATATATAAATGTTAAACAGACAACCACCTGACTGGCATTTACTGCAGTCATATCCCACTACAAATGATAAAGACACCGAACTGCAGCCTGCTTTATTTAAAGTGATCAAGTCAAATAAACTCCAGATAATTGTTATTTGTTGGAATGTTTGAAGTGTTAGGTGCAGGCTAAGAATTTATTAAGAGAAAATAAATCTCATTTAGTGAATAAATCTCCCCTCATCTGACAATGTTTGCATTTTTCCTTCTTAAATGCAAGTAAACACATCTGGCTTCGTGAGATTTACAGCAAAGGAAAGGTATTAAAACGGTAATTACATCTTTCTAAAGGCTTCCTCTGTGTATGTGTTCTAGTAATTTAGTATTTTTATGCTTAACGTTGACTGAATCTAATTTAACAATTATACAGAAGTTGGGAGAAAGAAATCTAAAGTAATTTTACAGATGACTGTGTTTGTGCTTCTTGAATAAAAAAAAAAACCCTCCTGGTGGCCCTTGGGTGTGGTACCTCAGAGTTTAAGGTGTTGGGTTATCAATCTAAAGGATGGAGGTTCATGTGAAGACTTGAGTGACGTCCTTAGCACTTATTGATCCAGAGGTGAGTATCAAGATCAGAGCTTTAATCATGGAGCAGCCATTTTATTCCACGTCCTCATCCTCTTCTGTAGAGCGTTGCTTGATGCTCAATCAAATCTGTCCTACTGATCTCTTTGTGACAATCCAATCCCAAAATAAGCTCGTGTTACTTTACTACTCATAATTGTTCATTGACTTCCATTTAAGGAGCTGACTTTGGTCCACAGCCGTGGTTCAGCAGTGGTTCTCACTGAGTGCTGAGTGGTTCTCAGAGGTGAGTGTATATTAAATCAATACGGTATGAGAAGCCAGCATTATTGTAAATAAATCACAGGAAAGATGTGTTGTTAGACGCGGACTACCGTTACACCTCTTTCCCTGATCGCATTGTAACGTTTCCAGTTTCTCTAACAATCAAATACTGCCCTCTAGTGGCCAAATTAAAGACAAAAATACATCGGGTACATGATGTTTTGTATATCCATATCATAATCAGGGCGGCACGTTGGCTTAGTGGTTAGCACTAAGGATTCCCTAGGGATTCCCGGTCCAATCCATATCTGGGTGGAGTTTCCATGTTCTCCCCGTGCCCGCGTGGGTTTCCTCCGGGTTCTCCGGTTTCCTCCCATAGTCCAAAAACATGGATCAAGTTAATTGAGTTCTCCAAATTGCCCCCTATATAGAGTGTGTCTGTGTGAGTGAGTGTATGGCCAGCGATGGATTGGCGCCCTGTCCTGGGTGTATCTGCCCAGCACCCGAGATGTTCTCCCTTGGATGGGCATGGGGAACCCCACCGCGACCCTAATAGGGGATAAAGCGGGAGATAATGAATGAATGAATAATCAGGGCGGCACGGTGGCTTAGTGGTTAGCACGTGCTAGGGATTCCCGGTTCGAATCCCCATCTGGGTGGAGTTTCCATGTTCTCGCCGTGCCCGCGTGGGTTTCCTCCGGGTTCTCCGGTTTCCTCCCACAGTCCAAAAACATGGCTCAAGTCAATTGAGTTCTCCAAATTGGCCCATATAGAGTGTGTTTGTGTGAGTGAGTCTGTGCCCAGCGATAGATTGGAGCCCCGTCCTGGGTCTATCTGCCCAGCGCCTGAAACGTTCTCCCCTGGATGGGCATGGGGAACCCCCCGCGACCCTAATAGAGGATAAAGCGGAAGATAATGGATGTATGGATGGATGGATGGATGGATGGATATCATTATCATGGCGAACCACCAATGGTACGTGTAACACGGTCTAAAAAGCACTAGTCTACAAGATCTCTGAATCTGTCAAATGTGTTCAATCACTCTTTGTTCCTAGACATTGTTTTTACCTGATAAACACTTGTTAGTATTATTTTCCCAAAGGGATGAATATATTAGGATCCTGATGTTTTGGAGAGATAGTGGTAAAGGCGGTGTCACCTAGTAATAACATGATGGAGAGCAAAATTAGGCAGCCTAGGGGAAAAGATTTTTAATTATTTCTAGGAAGTAATGCGCCATTAATCAATAGCAAAAGGAATGTAGGAAATCCATAATGTCTATGAGAGGTGCATTTCTTACACCTTATTTATTCACTGAGCCCCAAGAGAAAATTTCATTGCACATCAGTTGATTCATTTAATGCTTACTAAGTGAACAGCATAGAAATGGGGTCTTACTTCACGTGGTCTGTACTGAAGTTTCCTAGAACATAATTTCAAAGTTTCAATGTGACCTAGGCCTTCACTAGAACCCTCCTAAAATCACAGTCAGGTGACAGTGACCATAATAATTTTCTTTTCAGGGAGACTGGAAAGCTTTGAGGAACCCCACTGAGGTACAGGGAGGAAAGGACCAGCATCTACCGAGAATCAAAGCCACCCAATGCTGGGAGGTGTTTACGGCTGCACCATCACACAAATAATGAATGATATATGGTTTTTATCATCATCATCATCATCATCATCATAAAGATTTGCAGGGTCACATGGTGTGAGCCAATTCCCATGAGACCGCTAGATTTTACAGAGTGAGGTGGTGGACCTAATAAAGCGCTAGACAAGAAGAAGAAGCTAGAAGTGTGACATTTTGCCTCCAAGCACAAGAGAAGAAAGGTCAGCATATGGTGGGAAATGCTGGTGATCTTTTTGTAAATCTTCACACACAGCTTTCCATTGAAAGGTCAACTCCTCCAGATTGATTTAAAAAACTACTGATTCTAAATCCGACTGAAGAAATGCACAACGTTGCTCCCGCTGTGATGCCTGATGTTTCAAATGGAAACAGTGGACATAAATATACTAGGCCTGGAAAGTGGAGTTAGACTACAGTCTTCAAAATATATTCATTCATTCATTATCTTCTGGGTATTTCTCTTTCAGGGTTGGGGGGGGGGGGAGTCCAAATGCTCATCAGATACACCCAGGGTGTCAATCCATCACTGGTCACTTACTCACTCACATACATGTACTGACTATATGGTATAGGGGCAATTTAGAGCAGTCAATTCACCTGGAGTAAACCCACATGGACATGGGGAGAACATGTAAACTCCACCCAGATTGGGATTTGGAGCTGGCGGATGTGCTAACCACTGAGCCACCATGCCGTCCAGTCTTCAACATACCAAAAATACATAGTTGATGTTTGTAACATTGATGGAGATAAATAGGGGTGAGCTGCAATATTCGCTGATTCGACGATTCGATTCGGAGAACCGTAGTCGACTATGAACCTCATAGTCGAATGTACCATTTTGACCACATGGGGGCGCCCATGGCTGCTGCTAAGCATTAGTTTTTACATGAAATGTCTTTGTTTTCGTTATATATATAGCCTTTTGTCAAATAAAATCATCCTAATTTCTAGAAAAAAAAAAGAAAAAAGAAAAACAAAAAAAAAAAGGTTTTCTTTTGTTAGAAAAACAAGTCAAATATAAAAAAAATTTTTTTAAAAACTACGCCCTTAGCGCCATCTTGTGGTGAAATTTTAACTGATTCGACTATCAGTCGACTATAGGGAAAATCTGACGAATCAGATTCGACTATGAAAATCTTTAGATGAATACAGCCCTAGATAAAAGTATACGACTTCTTCCATTCCATCCATCCATTATCTTCCACTTTATCCTATATTAGGGTCGCGGGGGGGAGGGGGGGGGTTCCCATGCCCATCCAGGGGGGAAAGTTTCGGGTGCTGGGCAGATACACGCAGGACAAGGCTCAAGCCAGCTGGGAGCAAATGCATCTGATGACCCTTGGATTCCACCTGGGGAGTTAGCGTCTTACTGCACACTGTATGCGAGATGTCGTGTCTGATGTGCTGCACCCCCTCGTCATGTGATCCACATACATCATCCAGAAAGATTCAGAACTTAACCTGAGAGATCCACAAGAACCTGTACTTTCATCCATCCATCCATTATCTTCCGCTTTATCCTCTATTAGGGTCGTGGGGGGGGGTTCCCCATGCCCATCCAGGGGAGAACGTTTCGGGCGCTGGGCAGATACACCCAGGACAGGACACCAATCTATCACTGGGCACACACTCACACACACAAACACACACACATACACACTCTATATGGGGCAATTTGGAGAACTCAATTGACTTGATCCATGTTTTTGGACTGTGGGAGGAAACCGGAGAACCCGGAGGAAACCCTCGCGGACACGGTGAGAACATAGAAATTCCACCCAGATGGGGATTCGAACCTGGAATCCCTAGCGCTGAGAGGAGAACGTGCTAACCACTAAGCCACCGTGCCGCCCCCAGTACTTTCATTCATTCATTCATTCATTATCTTCCGCTTTTATCCTCTATTAGGGTCGCGGGGGGGGGGGTTCCCCATGCCCATCCAGGGGAGAACGTTTCAGGCGCTGGGCAGACACACCCAGGACAGGGCGCCAATCCATCGCTGGGCACACACTCACTCACACAGACACACTCTATATGGGGCAATTTGGAGAACTCAATTGACTTGATCCATGTTTTTAAACTGTGGGAGGAAAGCGGAGAACCCGGAGGAAACCCACGCGGACACCTACGGTGAGAACATGGAAACTCCACCCAGATTGGGATTTGAACCGGGAATCCCTAGTGCTGAGAGGAGAACGTGCTAAACCACTAAGCCACCATGCCGCCCCCTGTACTTTCATTCATTCATTCATTATCTCCCGGGGCCCATCCAGGGGAGAACGTTTCGGGCGCTGGGCAGATACACCCAGGACAGGGCGCCAATCCATCGCTGGGCACACACTCACTCACACAGACACACACATAGACACACTCTATATGGGGCAATTTGGAGAACTCAATTGACTTGATCCATGTTTTTGGACCGTGGGAGGAAACCGGAGAACCTGGAGGAAACCCACGCGGACACGGTGAGAACATGGAAACTCCACCCAGATGGGGATTCGAACCGGGAATCCCCAGTGCTGAGAGGAGAACATGCTAAAACCACTAAGCCACCGTGCCGCCCCCAGTACTTTCAGTCAGATGTAAATGAACGTGACGTTAGTGAAGGAACAACATCACGACAACTGATTTCTAACACAACGTGTCTTTGTCAGTTTTCTTATTGCTCTATTTAAATGTCATGTCTAAAATTGTGAAGCATTGTCACCATTTGTTGTTATGAAAGGCGTCTTTCCAAATTTGAGTGATGCCTTTGAAGAGCTGTAACTTTTATTTTGCAAAGATGACTGAGTCTTTTGAAGGTTTTGTGTGTGTGTGTGTGTGTGTGTGTGTGTGTGTGTGTGTGTGTGCGCAATGGGCATAAGAGAGCAAGAGGGTGTTCGAGAAGCAGAGGGTGAGTTAATGAAGCAGAATAAGACAACTTGATTCAGTGAAGTGGAATTGATACTTGCACCCTCATCGCTCTCAAAATTCAGGCCTCTGCCACGGCAGTGACAGCTGTCATTAAAATAGATTGGCCACTTTGCTACAGGACACTCTGACACTGGGATCTACCCAAGCACTGTAGCTATTATTTTGAAGAAAGGCTTAATTATTTGAGGGCCTGCGACGGCCCTACAGCACACTGGGTGATCCCCACACATAGAAAGAATAATGCAAACATGATTGATAGGATTGAATCTTTCTCATATTGGCCTAATGGCCTCAATTTCCTGGGTGCCAATGTAATTGATATCAATGCATCAATCCATTTATTATAATAAAACCTTCCTGGGTTGGTTCTGAGCAACTGGAGAGATTATAAGAACAGGTGTATAAAGACATAAATCCAATTCCAGTTTTTCTTTTACATCCCTAATAAGGGATACATTGTTTTGCAATAAAGTTATAAGCATGTAAGAATATCTATTAAATATTGCAATGGTAATAAATATTGCATGGTGGAGTTTCCATGTTCTCCCCGTGTCTGCGTGGGTTTCCTCCGGGTTCTCCGGTTTCCGCCCACAGTCCAAAAACAAGGATCAAGTCAATTGAATGCTCAAAATTGCCCCATATAGAGGGTGTCTGTGTGAGTAAGTGTGTGCCCAGCGATGGATTGGCGCCCTGTCCTGGGTGTATCTGCCCAGCGCCCGAGACGTTCTCCCCTGGATGGGCATGGGGAACCTCACCGCGACCCTAATAGAGGATAAAGCGGGAGATAATGAATGAATGAATATTGCAGTTTAGAAGTAATGTCTAGATAGGAAATATCCATCCATCCATTATCTTCCGCTTTATCCTATATCAGGGTCGCGGGGGGGGGGGGTTCCCCATGCCCATCTAGGGGAGAACGTTTCGGGCGCTGGGCAGATACACCCAGGACAGGGCGCCAATCCATTGACTTGCTCCATGTTTTTGGACTGTGGGAGGAAACCGGAGAACCCGGAAGAAACCCACGCGGACACGGGGAGAACATGGAAACTCCACCCAGATGGGGATTCGAACCGGGAATCCCTAGTGCTGAGAGGCGAACGTGCTAAACCACTAAGCCACCGTGCCGCCTAGATAGGAAATAGAAATAGGAAATTGATGTAACATTAAGATATTTGTAATGTAATGCAAAACCAATGGGTTTAGACTCCACTTGCCAAATTCACTGTTTAGAGCACGACAGCCTGAATGTTTGCCCCATCAGTTCAATGGCCAGCGACACAAGCGAACTCAGGAAAACCTGTACAGCACCACGGACAGCGCCATCGACACACACACACACACACACACACACACACACACACACACACACACCTATAATTTACATATAATTTACAATTTTTACAATTTAGTCATTTATTGGACGCTTTTATCCAAAGCGACTTACAAGGTGAGCACAGGGTTCATCACAACATCCCTGGAGCAATGAGGGTTAAGGGTCTTGCTCAAGGACCCACACTGGTAACTTCAGTGGACCTGGGATTTGAACCCCCAACCTTCAGATTGATAACCCAACACCCTGACCACTGAGCTACCAGATTGATAACCCAACACCCTGAGCTACCAGATTGAACACCCACTGAGCTACCAGATTGATAACCCAACACCCTAACCACTGAGCTACCGCTCCCACATATGCACAAACATGAACTACAGCGTGTTCAGATACACGGACAGCGACAGACCCATTACCTCATGGATCTACTAAAACATTAAGTATTCAGAACCAAGAACAGCGCCATTGTACAGCATCTTATGCATCCAGTATATATATATATATATATATATATATATATATATATATGGGGTAAACTGCAATATTCGCTGATTCGACGATTCGATTCGGAGAACCGTAGTCGACTATGAACCTCATAGTCGAATGTACCATTTTGACCACATGGGGGTGCCGATGGCTGCTGCTAAGCATTAGTTTTTACATGAAATGTCTTTGTTTTCGTTATATTTCGTTGTATTTCGCCTTTTGTCAAATAAAATCATCATAATTTCTAGAAAAAAAAAAAAAAAAAAAAAAAAAAAGGTTTTCTTTTGTTAGAAAAACAAGTAAAATATATTTAAAAAAAAAAATCTTTTTTAAAAACTATGCTTATATCGCCATCTTGTGGTGAAATCAGTCGACTATAGGGAAAATCTGACGAATCAGATTCGACTACGAAAATCTGTAGTTGAATACACCCCTAATATATATATATATATATACCTGAATCTTAACAAACAGAACGCCATTTTATTCCCGATGTAGACAAAAGCATAAAACCATCTACAGCTTTTATGACATTCTGTCTTTCACTTTGCAGCCGCCATGGCTTCTGGAAAGGTTTTCTGCAAATTTTGTCGTACATTTATCTACGAAACATTTTTGTAAGGTCAGACACGGATATTAAAAACCTGCTCGCAGTCACCTTTGCAGCATTTAAAGAGCACACTTCTATTATTAGTAATTAAAATAAACCTCTTTATCTGCTGCAAAATGCCACAAAAACAATAAAAACAATAAAAAAAGCATCCCTGTAAGCATGGCAGATTTGCTATAAACAACCTCTTACATTTTTCTTCGGCAATGCTTTTGCCCGGAATCAAAAATGAAAGGTTTTAGATAAATAGATCTACTTTTCTGACTATGACGCCGGGTCATGTGACGAACCAGCGTCTCTATAAAAAGGCTTCAATTTCACCTACCAAGCAGTGAAAATCTGTTAAATCCAGTCCTGTCATATCCACAGTGGCTTCTGCATTTCAGGACCCTAGAGAACAATGTTACTTTTTTAAGGCCGCTGGAAATTGTTTCTGTATATCACAACCATCCAGAGGATGTCTTCAGCCCTTCATAGCATCTCTGGACCATTATGAGGATGTTTCTGTCTCCAGACCCACAGGACCTGCCATAACACTTTGAAACTTTTAAACCCTCTGCTGCCTGTTTTGCTGTCACTGCTGACTTAAACCTGCTGTCTCATCTCACTGAGCCTCCTTTTACACTTATTGCTGTTGGAATGAGGCTTGTGATGGCAATTTGCAAAGACACGTTTGAGCTTTGAGGGTTGTTTTTTTATTATACCATTAGACAGCTTGTGATTTAATGCAGACAGCTCTAAACCTAAATGTCTGCCGTGTGCCTTTTCCACCATTAGGTTTCTCCTTTATAGACAAATAAGATTCCTAGAGTAGTACAGAAATATAATCCCTAGAGATTGTGAATTGGGTCAGGTTTCTGTGTCGGAGGCCTTATCCAGTATCACCATGTTAAAATGACATTTAAAAAAAAACAAATATATAAAACACCACACATGGCATCTTGGTTCAGCACCCCTTTTACTTCTAAATTCATGGATTGAGAGCTGATCTGGAACAAGACCAGATACTATTATACACCTGACATTGAGGGAAATTGGATTCTGTCACTGACTAACTTTCAGCAACTTATGTGGCAGGCACTTAACGGATCTAATCTGTTGCCATTATCTTAGATAGAGGAACCGGTTTCATGGATTCACGTCCCTTAGCCCAGACCAAGAGGTAATTTGCGGTGTCTTAGAGCAGAAGAGCACAATTTTCAACTCTGAAGTGGTCCCATGGTAAGAATGTCAGTGCTGATCAATACAACATCAAACAGATGACAGTGCTGTTGTATCCCATGTGATTTACAATTATGGAAGCAAATAGCAAAACTTAAAGCAACAAAAAGTCATACTATATATATATATATATATATATATATATATGGCGGCATGGTGGCTTAGTGGTTAGCATGTTCACCTCTCGGCACTAGGGATTTCCGGTTCAAATCCCCATCTGGGTGGAATTTCCTTATAGTTTCCTCCCACAGTCCAAAAACATGGATCAAGTCAATTGAGTTCTCCAAATTGCCCCATATAGAGTGTGTCTGTGTGCGTGAGTGTGTGCCCAGCGATGGATTGGCGCCCTGTCCTGGGTGTGTCTGCCCAGCGCCCGAGACGTTCTCACCTGGATGGGCATGGGGAACCCCACCGCGACCCTAATAGAGGATGGAGCGGGAGATAATGAATGAATGAATGAATGAATGAATATATATATATATATATATATATGGCGGCAGGGTGGCTTAGTGGTTAGCACGTTTGCCTCTTAGCACTAGGAATTCCCGGTTCGAATCCCCATCTTGGTGGAGTTTCCTTGTGGGTTTCCTCCGGGTTCTACGGTTTCCTCCCACAGTCCAAAAACATGGATCAAGTCAATTGAGTTCTCCAAATTGCCCCATATAGAGTGTGTCCAGCGATAGATTGGCGCCCTGTCCTGGGTGTATCTGCCCAGTATATATATATATATATATATATATATATATATATATATATATATATATATATATATATATATATATATATATATAAACACACACATGCATCCATCCATTATCTTCCGCTTTATCCTCTATTAGGGTCACCGGAGGGGGGAACGTCTCGGGCGCTGGGCAGATACACCCATATATACATGTACCCAGCGATGGACTGGCGCCCTGTCCTGGGTGTATCTGCCCAGCGCCCAAAACGTTCTCCCCTGGATGGGCATGGGGAACCCCCCCTGCGACCCTAATAGAGGATAAAAGCGGAAGATAATGAATGAATGTATATATATATATATATATAAATAATTTTTTTTTTTAATGCAGAATCATTGAAATTGTATTTGTACTAGTTCGTTACGTGTAATGCATCTTTCTCAGTCATTGGTCCTGTCTGTGTGAAGTCTTTTTTTCCTTTAGGCACACAGATCCTCTCATGGTAATTAGGCTCAGGTGCATCCACGAATTGCTACACATATGGATGTATCTGAAAACAATGTTTAGTCGTGGCCTTAAGCCATGAAAAGCTTGCTGGGACATTATCCATAATGCATTGCATTTGATTAAATGGGT
>JAFMOC010000047.1:1882500-1890000 GCA_019802505.1 Corydoras sp. C115
TTCTCCTTAGATGGTAAAAATAGACACGTTTGGTGATAACAGCCATCAAGCGTTTCTCCTCCTTAATTATCCTGCCTCTGTCTTCTTCGAGAAATCATGTCTGAAAGGAGGATCATTATTTAAATGTGTGGCATGCAGATTATATTAAATGCTAAATATTAGAGGATTTGATGGTGTTAAAAGTACTTAGAGCTTTTGGCATCAGGACGGCATTAGAACGGCATCGGGACGTTCACCTGCCGAGGCTGCAAATCTCATTTTATTAAACATTCTGAGTCTGTACCAAGAAAGCAGATGCATCTGGAATTCGGGCCAAAAAGCTTGATTTTCGTCTCATCTGCAATCTTGACACCCATCCGTTTCTTTGGCTGCTGATAGATATGGGTCACCAGCCATCACAGATTTGGCAGTTTTCAAGGGGATGCCCGTTCGATCATAAACAGCCCGCCTATCAAATCAGATAAAGAAACTCGATAGAGCATCTGATTCCTGAAAAATGCAGCTACTACTATATTTTGGGGGCAGCACAGTGGTGTAGTGCTTAATGTGCCCATCCCTCAATGCTGGGGATCCTGGTTTGAATCCTGATCTGGTTGGAGTTCCCATGTTCTCCTTGTGTCAGCTTGAGTTTTCTACAGATTCTCTGGTTTCCTCCCACAGTCCAAACACATGGATTCAAGCTAAATTGGCTGCTCTAAATTGCCCCTATCTGAATCATCCCTATATGTGTGTGTGTGTCTGTGTGAGTAAGTGAGTGTGTTCCCATCGATGGATTTGTCCTGTGCCTGAAACATTTTGGCAAACCACCCACGACCCTTAACAGAAGATGAACATGCACCCGAATCCAAACACCCGAAATTATTTCCCTTGGATGGACATGGAGAACACTCTCCTCAACCCTAGTAGAAGATTAAGCAGACGAGAATAAGATGAGTATGTTTTTGAGAGATGGCAGGAAGCTGAAGTACGCATTGGAAACGCATGTGGTTCTACTTATAGGATAACTGATGTGGTGATATAGTCAGACCCCACTGTTTGGGGAAGTTCTGCTTCTTGGTTTTCGTTTCTAGACAAGATGAGATGAGATAAGCCTTTATAAGTCCTACTATGGGGAAATTCGCTTAGTAACAGCAGCAAAGGGACAGTAAGTGAGAAATTGAAAATACACATAGAAGTCTAATAAAAAAAAAAAAAAGTGTATCTGCCCAGCGCCCGAGATGTTCTCCCCTGGATGGGCATGGGGAACCCCACCGCGACCCTAAAAGAGGATAAAGCGGGAGATAATGAATGAATGAAGTGCATAAATATATACAGTATATAGCGGCACGGTGTCTCAGTGGTTAGCACATTCGCCTCTCAGCTCTAGGGATTCCCGTTTCGAATCCCAATTTGGGTGGAGTTTCAATGTTCTCCCCGTGTCCGCGTGGGTTTCCTCTGGGTTCTCGGGTTTCCTCTCACAGTCCAAAAACATGGATCAAGTCAATTGAGTTCTCCAAATTGCCCCATATAGTATGTGTCTGTGTGAGTGAGTGTGTGCCCAGAAATGGATTGGCGCCCTGTCCTGGGTGTATCTTCCCAGGGCCCAAGACGTTCTCCCCTGGATGGGGATGGGGAACCCCACCGCGACCCTAATAGAGGATAAAGCGGAATATAATGGATGGATATATATATATATATATATATATATATATATATATATATATATATATATATACACACACACACACAGTTTTGTATATATATATATACATATATATATATACCAATATATACCAATGCAATGAAACAAATAAAAGTATAAAGCTATATTCCGTTGAGTGACTTAGGCTTGTGGGTATGGAGTTTGCATGTTCTCCCCATGTCGGTGTGGCTTTTATGAGTAAAACAGTCAAGTAAACTGGATTCCTCTAGGTATGGATATGCATCGAGACTGGCAACTTATCCGGGGCTTTTTTCACCTTTAACACAGTAAGAGCTGGGACTGTAACTAAGTTGAATACCCCTTTGATTCATTGTGAGAATGAAAGCTGGCAGAACCGCAAACCCGCTGGTCCAAAAGATGGTGGTGCTGTGTTACCTTGGGTTGTGGATTGAACTGTAATAAGGTTTTTGATGATCATCTGATCTAACGAATGTCGAGCCGAAAAACTCGTCCAGTGCGTCCAGTGAATGGAATCTGAAGCGCCTCTCGTACATTAAGTACAGTTTCAAGTCGGAGCCGCTCTCGGATACATCGGGATGTTTTAAAATCTCAGCTGAACTGGCTGATCCTGAAGCGCAGGACGACACTGCGCCACGCGAGCTCTGTACTGCTGATGTCAGATGGTTGTTTCTTTATGTAGAAGAGGAAAAGATCAAAGAATATGCTGATGGAAACTGAACCCCTCATTTCCTCTAATTACAGCCCACATTACAAATTCCTGAGGAATATCTGATCTCTTTCATGTTTTAAAACTTTGGCTTTTGGCCCGTCAGAACATTTTGCAGTGTAATGGCCACGATACAATTGCAACTGGCATCGGGGTATTTTCTTTTTTTAATTCCTCTTGCATTTCGATCGGCGGCAAAGTTTCAGTGCTGAACATTTAAGCCTTTTTAAAACAACAGCTCATTATTTTCAGGCTGATTTTCACCCTCTCATTAAGTTTCTCTGACAAAGCTGAGCTTAACACACAAACTCTGTGTAATAGAAATTGAACTTTGGCAGAAAGTGGTTGATACAACCTGCCAAGAGCATCACGACAAGCTTCTGTACTGAACCCGATCTGGGTAATTGGCACAGTGCTGTAAAATCTGCATAATAAACTCCCTGCAGTCAGCAAAGACGCTAACAAGGGGGAAAAGCAGACGGGTGTTTTTCCGGCAACATGGAACCAAACCGTTTTTGGAAATACTTGTAATGAGAATAAGGCCTTCTATATGAGTTCATGTTTTATGTTAATTTTGTTTTTGTTTGTATTTTATATGTATGAAATACAGTGCGGTTTGTAACTGACAGGTCGCAGTGCCAATTCTGATATCAGGTTTAGCTTGAATTTTAGAAGAGTCTGTTTACAATAATAAACCGATTAAGAAAATAATAACAGGATGCATTTAGTTAATGATATGAAATATGAACTACTAACTAGGGGTGTCTTCAACTAAGGATTTTCGTAGTCGAATCTGATTCGTCAGATTTTCCCTATAGTCGACTGATAGTCGAATCAGTTAAAATTTTACCACAAGATGGCGCTATAAGCGTGGTTTTAAAAAAAGATTTTTTTTTTAAATTTTCTTGTTTTTCTAGAGCACCGGAATGTGCAACTAACTGCAGGGGGAGCTTTATTAATGTGTAGCCTATTGTTAAAGCGCACACATCATTTAAAAATTTTTTTTAACAGAAATTAGGATGATTTTATTTGACAAAAGGCTATATATATAACGAAAACAAAGACATTTCATGTAAAAATTAATGCTTTGCAGCAGCCATGGGCTCCCCCATGTGGTCAAAATGGTACATTCGACTATGAGGTTCATAGTGGACTACGGTTCTCCGAATCGAATCGTCGAATCAGCGAATATTGCAGCTCACCCCTACTACTAACCATTTTAATAAAAATGCCATTGAGCTTAAATCTGTCAAAGTTGTTAAATGAGAGCAGAAGCTCATGCAGGACTGTGTATAAGTAAAGTTGCATGTATTGGTACGACAATACTGACAAAACAAGGCAGTAATCATAAAGGCAGACACATTAAAGTCGACTGAGTGGCACAGAAAACAGCCAGGGAGGCGCAAAGGAGGTGTTCAGGAAGGTTTCTTAAGGCGGCTACTCCAATGGAAGTGCTAAGAAAAACTACAACACTAGCTACTAGCCACACAAACTATACGATACCAAAAACAAAGGAGGAGGAGGTCTTTGAATACAGAAGAAAGGTGTGTGGGTGTGAATACTCAGGAGAGTAAAATGAGAATGCTCAAAAATATCATCCTCATCAGTCCTGAGCAAAAAGTCTGAAGAAAAAATATTTATAACATAATGCTACCACCACCATGCTCCACAGTCGGTGTGATATGCTTAGCTTTCGGGGCTGTAGCCCCGGATGTTTGATCAGTAGCCCTGAATCAAATAAGAGCAACTCAAGAGAGTGCTTCTAACCTCTGTATGTGTTTGAGGGAGACAGATATTTTTCGCCAGTTTCGGGAGTAAAGTTACCGTAATAACTGTATGTTGTCTGTAAAGAGCAGCTTCTCAGCTTTCAGAAACCGTCAGAATTGTTCTGAAGCAAACTGTAGCAAAGTTACGGTATTTCAAACAAAACCTTAAAACTGTCTCATCTGCGACGGACTCGTAAAACTGATTCATGCTTTTCTGCTGAAGCTCAGGTTCCTTTATTCAAAATGTTTCATCCAAAACCGTCATTTATTAGAACAGAATGTGTTATCCACTGCTGACAGACATGTTTCATATGTCATTTAATTTTATCCAGTATAACTAATAAGGGTGGCACGGTGGCTTAGTGGTTAGCATGTTCGCCTCTCAGCGCTAGGGATTCTTGGTGCGAATCCCCATCTGGGTGGAGTTTCCATGTTCTCCCCGTGTCCATGTGGTTTCCTCCGGGCTCTCCTGTTTCCTCCCACAGTCCAAAAACATTGATCAAGTTAATTGAGTTCTCCAAATTGCCCCATATGGAGTGTGTGTGTGTGTGTGAGTGAGTGTGTGCCCAGCGATGGATTGGCGCCCTGTCCTGGGTGTATCTGCCCAGCGTCCGAAACGTTCTCCCCTGGATGGGCATGGGAACCCCACCGTGACCCTAATAGAGGATAAAGCGGGAGATAATGAATGAATGAATAACTAATAAATGATTAAACAATATTAATGTAACAACAGTCTAAAAAAAATACACTCATGAAAGGGCAATTTTTAAAGAGGACAGAGGGGGAATAAGGCATCTGGACTAAAGCCCCTGATGTTTCTAAACCCTAAAAACGTCCCTGGGGTTGACACCCAGCTCCACATGCAAAGTGTTAGATGGTTAGTCCCCCCACAAGTCCAACCATTCCAGACATAAAGCCTCAGTGAACGTTCTGTCTGATTGGCTTAAAAACGTGTGGTTAGCATTAGGGGTGTATTCAACTAAGGATTTTCATAGTCGAATCTGATTCGTCAGATTTTCCCTATAGTCGACTGATAGTCGAATCAGTTAAAATTTCACCACAAGATGGCGCTATAAGCGTGGTTTTTAAAAAATATATTTTTTTTATATTTTACTTGTTTATCTAGAGCACCGTAAATGGGATCCCCGTTCTGGACTTTTTTCCACCTCAAAGGAAAAACCTAAAACACTCAGATCAATGAGTTTTATTTGACAAAAGGCTATATATATATATAACGAAAACAAAGACATTTCATGTAAAAACTAATGCTTAGCAGCAGCCATGGGCGCCCCCATGTGGTCAAAATGGTACATTCGACTATGAGGTTCATAGTCGACTACGGTTCTCCGAATCGAATCGTCGAATCAGCGAATATTGCAGCTCACCCCTAGTTAGCATGTCCACTTGGATTCGAAATGAATTGGCTGCTCTAAATTGCCCCATATATAGTGTGCGTGTCTGTGTGAGTGAGTGTGTGCCAAGCAATGGATTGGCACCCTGTCCTGGGTGTATCTGCCCAGCTCCTGAAATGTTCTCCTTTGGATGGGCATGGGGAACCCCCCACATGGTTTAGGAGCCATTTTAAAAAGTACTCTTTTCCTCACAGTGGATGTTTTTGTGGTATTATTTATGACTGGTTTATATTGACTGGTTGGGGTGGGTTAGCTCAGTTGTTAGGGCGTTGGGCTGTCAATCTGAAGGTTGTGGGTTCAAATCCCAGGTTCACTGAAGTTACCAGTGTGGGTCCTTGAGCAAGACCCTTAACCCTCATTGCTCCAGGGATGTTGTGATGAACCCTGTGCTCACCTTGTAAGTCGCTTTGGATAAAAGTGTCTGCTAAATGACCCAATATAAATGCACGCAAGTTAAGAAAATCATCTTCATTGATGAAGCCTACTTTCTCAGGTGATATATCTAGAATGCGATCGGCTTTAAATTAGCGAGCAAATCAGATCCTACTCGTTAACTTCTTTTCAAAATAGCATTGTGATGTTATTTTCACTTACTCGGTTCGTTTGCTTCTGCGCATCACTGATGTCATCATTCATTCATTCATTCATTATCTCCCGCTTTATCCTCTATTAGGGTCGCGGTGGGGTTCCCCATGTCCATCCAGGGGAGACCGTCTCGGGCGCTGGGCAGACACACCCAGGACAGGGCGCCAATCCATTGCTGGGTACACACTCACACACTCAAACACACTCTATATGGGGCAATTTAGAGAACTCAATTAACTTGATCCATGTTTTTGGACTGTGGGAGGAAACCGGAGAACCCGGAGGAAACCCACGCGGACACGGGGAGAACATGGAAACTCCACCCAGATGAGGATTCGAACCGGGAATCCCTAGCGCTGAGAGGCGAACGTGCTAACCACTAAGCCACCGTGCCGCCTGATGTCATCATGCATTGCAATATATCATACAGTTAAAAACACATTTTAAACAAACTAGAGACTAAAGTGTGTGTAATCTTCTAGTGCTGAACGTTTAGAAGTTGAATGCTCGTTACATTTCCATCCCACGCGCTGAAAAATGAGAGCAAGGCAGGTGAATAAAGTGAGAATCGGTGCTTGCCAGTCAAAATGAGAAAATCAAGGACACTTTATATATCTCTTGTCATCTCTTCTCCTTTGCTTCAGTGAGTTAGGATAGCGGATGTTTTACCAAACCAAACAGCATATAAAATCCCCTTCATGTGGGTTAATGCGCTCTTATTTCTCACAGTGGAGCTCAGTGCAGTAGGTTAATCAAATGCATAGAAATAAAGTGATGCGTTTATTTATCACTACACGGGATTTAAACCTTTCATTAAGTTTATATACTATTTTTCAGTCCTGTTAGACTACAAGCCTGCAGTGGATTTTATTGCAAAATTTTAAAACATTTATTAACGCCTAGTTATCTAAAAGTTGGGGGTTCACATACAGAGCCCACAAAAGTTGAGGCCTTGAGCAAGGCCCCTAACCCTATTCTAATCCCAACCTTCCTTATGACAACGTAATGTGACGTTATCCATCCATCCATTATCTTCTGCTTTATCCTCTATTAGGGTCGTTGGGGGGGGTTCCCCATGCCCATCCAGGGGAGAACGTTTCGGGCACTGGGCAGATACACCCAGGACAGGGCGCCAATCTATCACTGGGCACACACTCACTCACACAGACACACTCTATATGGGGCAATTTAGAGAACTCAATTGACTTGATCCATGTTTTTGGACTGTGGGAGGAAACCGGAGAACCCGGAGGAAAGCCACGCGGACACGGGAAGAACATGGAAACTCCACCCAGATGGGGATTCGAACCGGGAATCCCTAGCGCTGAGAGGAGAACGTGCTAACCACTAAGCCACCGTGCCGCCCAT